>JAODAL010047969.1:0-29414 GCA_025379985.1 Phyllomedusa bahiana | reverse complement strand
ATGCGGGATATAAATTAAGGGGGCAAAACTCCTTTAATATGGTATTTTATTAATTATTTTTATAGAGTTTCAAGAAGGTTCAGAGCCCCTAATACAACTAGGGGAAATGTTACACTTAATTGTGAATTTTCTACACACCTGTTAATGGAGACTAATATTAGATCTTCAATACATAAAATATTGAATCTAAGACCATATTTGGGCAAGGAAGAAGAACGGAAAAAGATGTGAATTTCCTGTGGTTATGGGTCAATTGTTTTCGAATTGATTATTCATCTGAATCACTAATTCAAGTCTAGCATGCCTGATCTTGATGTTTTAGTTTATATTAGTCATCAAAAGCACACCCAGAGATCAAGGCAGGTAAATTCCTTGACCACAATGTAGTCTCTTCAGAAAAACAGAATTAAATCACAGCTGAAACTTCCTACATACTTCTAAATAGTATGCAACTGAATGAAAGTAATTATACTGTAGATAAACAGTAATGTTGAGGCAGAAGCCTTCACGTTCTGTTGACAGAAAAACCACAAAACCAAGGGGAAGTGTGGGTGAGTGGGGGAAGATCAGGTGGTCAAAAACCTCATGGTGTCACAACCCTTGCTTTATGTTGATTGGCTCCTGATCCCTGTAGACACAGTTTAAATTCAGTGAGACTTGACCACTTCAGCAGCACAGCATTGCTCCTGCTTGTCACACGATCCGCTGCTGAATAGTGGAGAAACTCAGTGATTTGCAGCGTCATCTGCACTGCAGACAAGGTAATGCATACTAAGCTCTATTCTGCTGCATATTAATAGATGTGATGTGAATAGTTGTAGACATTGTAATAGATGAAAATCTTTTCAATCTAATTTAATTAATAAATCTTATTTTATAGATATTGAACTGAAAATGAAAACTGCTGTGTTCATCGTCTGCCTCATAGGCATAACCTGTGCATTACCTGTAAGTTGCTTTTCTTTTCTTATCCAATCTCTATATCTAATACCCTTCAGTTATAGAATAAAAGTACAGAAGTAAATATAATTATGCTAATAAAATATGTGAATGGAGTTTGTAAGACTGAGTTTCTTATCATCATCTTATGTCAAGTCCTTCTAAGGTTTTGCAGCTGCAATGAGTGGAGTTTACAAGCATTAGTATAATGTTAAATGTCCTTATATGTCATATTTAAGCAAGATTTATTGACTTAAAGGTGGGTTTGGAAAGATAAACTAAAAGGATTGCATTTGATTATAATCTGGTACAGAAATGCTTGAAGTGCACCCAGAATGACTGTTTGCTTTTTATTTTCCAGGTTTCAAACTCTGATTCTTCACATCACGTTAGTATTTTATAATCCCTGATTCTTCCAAACTAATTGTCTACATTTACAGATTTTTCTTATAGTCCTAGAAGAGCTAACCTATCACTTAGGTATTTCTGTTGTGCACCATGATACATCTCAATAGCTAAGCACATTTATCTGTAAGTTTCTGAAGCATATTGGGACAGATTCATGTTTTTAATTGTGATAGAATTGTGACACCAGATGCATAAAAATATCAGACACACAAGCCATTCCCTGCATTCATTATGTGTTTTAAACACATGTTCTAGTTTCCCCAAGTCTATACTGTCTAAATTTTAAACACGCTTAGTAATTCTCCACCAATGTTTCTATGAATTGTTAGACGCAGTATCGCTGTTAAGAAATAGAACTTCATTCTAAATGGATTCCATACCATAATATTTATTGTCTATATATATTTTATTGCTTGTGTATTTTCAGGACTCAAGTGAGAGCCACAGCAGGTCTTTATCAGATTCACAGCCAGATTCCTCATCATCAGAAGAAAAATTCAGAACTGCTCCCACTGTGAATGGGGCAACAGTTATATCTATCATTACAGAAGAATTTGCAAGAGGAGACAGCTTTCGCCGTAGACGTGCACTGGTAAAGGCATTCACTAACTATTAGATAATTACCTTATTGGATGCAAATATGTGTTACAGTAATCTGTCATAATATCAGATAACAAACTTATCAATTGCTTGCACAGTGTTTTTTACTATACTACACTTAAAACCTATCCCCTTCATACAAAATATTATGTGCTGTTAGGTACCTAACTAGAATATAGTCAGTATGTCTAAAATCAAACAGATCTTCATTAGACATTTGGACGGCAGAAACATGTTTCACCAAAACCTACACTAATCAGCTTGAATGTCACGATGGGAGAAATGTATGGAACCTAGTGCAAAGAAAAAGCCTAAAAGTTGCTTTAGCAACTAATCAAACATTTCATACTGTTACTTTTCTAGACCTTAATGTACAGTGTAAATATTATAATGTGATAATACATAAACATGCATTTATTTGGTTTTGAAGCACAAGGTAACATTCATTCTGTTTTTTTATTTTAAGAATCTTTTCACCAGGGCAGACATTTATGAAAGGGTTTTCCACCCTTTTCTGTCATAAAATGTGCCAAAGTAAGCAGTGTGCCATGTTTGAATGTTTGCACCACTTTTTTATGTATGCGCAAGTGAGGGGTGCATGTTGGACATTTGACAGATCCAACATTTTTTAATGCGCTAAACATGTGTGGGCGTTATGGAGACGTGTCACACCACATTCAAACTACTAGACACATATATAAATGCAGGTCGGCAAAACTAGGCGCATTACTGCTTGAACAGTAATCAGGGCAAAAAATGTCCATTAGTTCTCAACTTAAGCCAGTACAATAATAAAAAGTCCTTTCTGATGATTATCAAACTATATAAAATTTAATTATCTAAATTAAAACATTTATTTCACCATACACAATTAATCTAAAAATATATATCCCAAAAATATAAAAATATCTAATATTTAAATTAAAATTAATTTTAGTTTCCATTAATTTTAAACACCTTTAATAAACCACTGATCTAGATTTTTCTTAATTATGTTAAAAATAACATTTTCATCAGATTTTTATTTTTTACTACATTAAATGAAACAAATTAGTAATGCAGCAAACACAAAAGTGAAGCGTGTCGAACGTTAGAAGCCATTTATGAGCACACAAAAAACACTTTCATAGATTTAAGCACATATTACACTGAAAAATAGAAAGAAAATACACTTTGATGCGCCTATTTGCATATACTGTATGTCTCTCCAGGTTTGTACTAGTCTTTTTCATTGACGTTTACACTTGTACAAATGTACAAAGCATATGTACAAAGCATCCATAGGCATACCATTTTATTCAGTGATGGTATGAACAAATTATGTAAATGATAATGACCATGTGATTGAGTATGAGTTTCCTATGTGCTTATTGTCTGAAATAACATGTACAGTGTGGCTTATAAACTAAAGACAGATAGGGTCTCATGTAGAGAATCTAACACAGATCAAAAAATACAGACATTTAATTCTGAATTCTAGATACAAAACAAATATAATTTGTATTCCACATTTACTTCATGTTGAACGTATTCTGCAGAGCTCACCAGAGATTGTCATAACTCGCATCGATTTCTGTTGTCAAAGTGATTTACTATCTAATTTCCTGTTTTAAAAACATACATACTGGATGTCAATGCAAAAAACCATATGTAGATGCCGTCTATGCAGTGTAAATTGTTGATAAATCAAATGTGCTTTTTGTTTCATCTGTTTTTTGTAGGACACAAACTCAATTGAAAGCCCCAGTACATCCAAATCAGATTCTCACTCAGACTCTTCATCAGAAGAGGTCAGTATTGTTCCTACTCCTGATGGAGCAACACCTTTACAGACAAGGGGTGACTCACTTCGCCGAAGACGTGCTATTGATCAGGTAATACATAAATTGCCTTCAAATATACTAACTAATCTGCAGTCTGTCTTTCAAAATTTAGTAGTAATTTTCCACATTTTCAAGAAAATTTGCAACATAGATTTCCTTAGGAACCAGTCCTGTTCTGACATGGTTTTAAGGGGCTTGTATGTTAGATACCCTCATAAATGACTCCATCTAAGAAATAGTGCCGTTTATTGTATTCAAAACAGCATTTAGGAAGCTCCACAGTAATTAAAGCAAAGTGGAAGTTTCAAAATGTCACTTTTTTGCTAATTTTAAATTTTATCAATTATTCACTGGAACACAGCAGATGTTACTAGGGAAACTCAACTCTTTATTCCCCCAGTTCTGCAGTTTTTAGAGGTATCCCGTATGTGGTCCTAGTGCGCACCAGAAACAAGACTCAGAATAGTAGGAGAACCTATTGGATTTTGGGGTCTCATTTTCATTAGGAGATCTTTTAGGCATCATTTCAAGATTGCAGACACCATAAGGTGCTAAAACATAACATTCCTAAAAGACCTCATTTTGGAAACTACATACTTTAAAGAATATATCCAGGGGCGTAGTGAGTATATTGGCTCCACAGGTGTTTTTTTTACAATAGTACTGTAACATTTCAATGAGGACTTTATTGCAGCAAATCAAAACATGCTGATGCGTGTTTTACATGCGTCTTTCAGATCCGTTCAAAGAATTGGCATGTCAATTCTTGATCCGTTTTATGCAGCAGACACCCTATTTAAAACTATGGGGTGCATTGCTGCTGCACCGAAAACACATCCTAGCACGCACCACACTTTGATTATGTCTTTGGATACGTTTTACGCATCGCTTTTCAATCCATTTTTCGGATTGAAAAACGCTTTGTGAACATACCCTAAGAGGTTCCTAAGTCCATAAACAAAACATGGACAGGCCTAATATCCCAAGGATCCACTTTTAAGGAGTGAGTTTCTGTAACTTTTCAATTAGGACTTTATTGCAGCAAATCAAACAAACATACAGTAAAAAGCAATAGTCCATGAAACGTTTTCTTTGGGAGAGGTAGATCCTTGGAACAAAGAGGGATTGTAGACTTAATACAAGGAGGAACACCCGAGTAACTGCAGGTTAGATGCCAGGAGGAGCGCCAGGTGAACTGCAGACTTGGACCAGGAAGAATGCAAACACAAACAGACTCGAACCCAGGAACATGGATCAGGAATCCAGATGGCCAGATACACAGACCAAGACCCAAGCTTGCACTCAGATTACTCAGGCCCTCTCTGACAGCTGAGGCTGTCAGCCAGACTGGGAAATAGGCATCAGCTGCTATCACTGAGGTCAAGTTAACCGTTGCCCTGCTGTCTGGCACGGAGAACTCTGAACCTCCAATACAGCAGCCCCTAGGATCAAAGGCATGTTTGAGGTAAGGCATGATCATTACAAATATACAGTTTTAGCTGAAAATGTTTAATTTTCACAAGAAATCCTGGAAAAAAGCGCCCAAAATTTATAACACAATTTCTGCCAAGTTCGGCAGTAACCTATATCTGGGTCTAAACTGCAGTTTGTGCGCATGAGAGGGTATATAAAGAGCGCTATTTGACTTTTGTAACATAGATTTTGGTGGGTGCCATGTTGCATTTTCACAGCCCCCAAAGTAACAGAACAGGTGAAACCTTCCAGAAGCCACCCCATTTTGGATTCAACACAACTCAGGGAACTTATTTAAAGGTGTATTGTACATTTTGGGCTTATAGGTGTTTAATAGTTTATTTTAGCATTGGACTGTGAAAATGGGAAACAAAAATCAGTTCCACCAGTGTTTTTTGGGCTTTACTTCTACAGGGTTCATCATGCAGTATAAATTACATAATAACTTTACCATATGGGTCAGTACAATAGAAATAGGTCTGTAAATAAATGTATTTTATATCGTCATATTCTGAGAGCCATAACTTTTTTTTATTTAAGTACTTGTTTTTTGATGAGTTGACATTGTCATTGGTGCCATGTTTGGGTTCATATGACACTGATTGCTTTTTATCAATGATTTTGGGAGGTGTGATGAAGAAAATACAGCAATCCTGGTAGTGTTTATTTTTTACAGGTGCCACCGTGTTGTATAAATGACATGTTGACTCTACTCAGCAGGTCAATAAGATTACAGCAATACCTGACTTAAATATTTTTTGTTTTACTGTTTTTACACAATAAAAACACTTTGGGGGCTAAATTACTTTTTGATTGCCTTTAAATCCATTTTTGGGAGGCAGAGCGAAGAAAGTTTTGCATTCCTAGTAGTGTTTTTTTAACTTTATTTTTAAAAGTACTCACCATGCAGTATTCCTGATATTTGTTTTACTCCATGGGTTGATACGACTATGAGGATGCTTATTTTTTTATGTTGTAGCACGTACATGGAGCTGTGTAAGAGCTTTTATTTTTGCAGGATGAACTGACATTTTTGTTGGTACCAGTTTGGCATTTATATGACTTTTTGATAGCTTTTTCTTCCATGCACAAAATTGTTTTTTTTTTTTTTTTAGAGGGATACGCCATTCATTGTGCACATTAAATAACAGACAGATTTATAGACTAGGTCATTATGTACAAGGGAATATCCAATATGTGTACTTTCATTTTGATCTCTTTTGGGACAATTGGCTTTGTAATTGGAAAATGGTTGGTGTACATGTTTTTTGTGTTAACTTTTTTTTGTTGCTTTTTAACAACATAGGGTACTTGACTCAGTGATCTGTTGATCACTGTTACAATACACAGCTGTACTTTACTGTACTGCTATGTACAGTATTTCCAGCTTTTGTTAGGTTTCAGATTGCTATGGAAGGCATCAGCACCCCGTGATCACACTTTAGGGGGGCCGATGCAGACAAAAGGAGCTCTTTCCCAAGGTCTTTCCCTTAGTTGCCGCAGTCGCAATTGACCGTGGTATCTAGGGGGTTAATCAGCCGTGACCGGAGTGAGCTCTGGTTGTGTTCAACAGTGCATGGAGCCAGCTGTAATTTATAGCTGGTTCCATGGGTTGATCATGCGGGCTCTGATTGTGAGCTTGCACAATCTTCTGTACATAATCATACGTCCATTCGCAGAAGCACCTTCCCACACAAAACATATGGGTATGTCCAATTTAGAGAGAGGGGGTTAATAAGTAATTGTTAAAAAAATGACAACAAATGTTTTACAAACATATGACCATAACCATTTAGAAACATAAAAGTCTGATTTATTGGCACAGGTCGCACATTCTAAAGAGAGTGTGACCACCGAGAGTACAAGTCGCCAGTCCCAACCATCTGAAAGTTCAGAAGAAGACAGCCATGAGCATAGCACTAAGAAGAACCTATTACTGGGCATCCTTGGTGCAACTCCAGCAGATCCGGACACATCTGAAGAAAGCTCAGAGGAGAGGACAACTCCAGTATTCCAGCCCTGAGCATAACGATTATCTTTACATTATCTTTTCCTATCCTTGGTCTTCCTGTTTGGGTCAATAATTTCTAATCTGTTCTGTCAATGTTATTATTCATTGAGCCTACTTAGAGTTAAGTTTAGGTACAAATATGAATCAATGTCAGAAATGCCTTCTATAAACTCATCTTGAATGCAGCGTGCAACTCAAATCTTTAAGTGATATTTTTAGTCATCAGGCTGATCTTAGATTTGATCTTTGATCTTCATGGCACAGACCCAGCCCTACAACTTTAGCTGCTATAAAAATACATAACTTGATCTATTGCAGTTCACCAGTATTAATATTTATATATTACTTTACAAAATATTATATGATAGCGAATATAAAAGGCCTGTTAATTATTGTAAGCCATACATACACAAGCTCGCTCAAAATCACGAGAAGCATTATTTCTGTGCATGCTTCAAGAAGAGCTCATTTAAATTGTGGATCTAAATGTTTATTGTATTGGTTGCTGATGTTTAATTAACACATAATTTAGAGACTACTATAACACTAGGGACATGTATGCAATTTCCAGTGTCGTGTGCATAGCAGAAATACAGATATTTCTACTGCATGTATTAATACTTGATTGTAATGTGTATTTAACTGTAAAGAATTAACTGCCTATATGTTTTACATGTATTTTTCTGACACTTCCTGTATATCTCATTTGTATAAATAGAACACTTTCATATTTTTAGTTGAAGTGTAATAAACATTTAAACAAAATAAATATTGTGATTTTAGTTGATTTATTAGGACATTAACATTATGAATCTAGTTGACTGAATCTAGAGACATATAGTAAATATAATAATAGATATAAAAGCCTTACTGCTACAGAGGCAGGTTAAAAATCCATTCCTAGTAGGAGGCAAAAAAAAGCCGCAGTAACACATGAAAGAAGTTGCAAAAGTACAGAAAACTGATGACTCCAGTGCTGTGTGGGAGAAGTTGAACAGTTGCTTTTTCCCCTCCTACTGAGAATGTTTTTTTGACCTGCCTCTGTAGCAGTATTATGGCCTTTTCCTACTAATTATTGTAGTACAAATATTTATTTACGGATATGCATTGTATCAAGCAAAGATCTCAATCCTTGGGGACGGCATTGGATTTAAAGCATTTCATTATATTACTAATTGCAGAGCTGCACTTATTTTATTTTATTTGGTTACTGTCTCCAAACAGTTAGGCAAGCTAGAAGTTGAAGTTTTGTAATTGTTATCACCAAGTATTGTTGTCATTATAAGACCATTTTGATCATATTCCCACTAATTTCCAAAGGGTGACCATTCTTCAGGTTCAGTTTTTGAGTCCTTTCTAATTTATTTAAATTAGCATTTTGATGATCAAATCACAAAAAAATAGAACATTATTGACTTACAATCACAGAAACACGGCCATACAAACACAATTCTCAGTGCTACATGGTAAAGTTGCACAGGTGCAGTATACTGACGAACAATCGCTCACACCTCATGAAAATGAGGGGGGCAATTACTTAACACACATCTCTGCACAATGGATAAAGAAACAGTTACATAGTTATATATTGTTTAAAAAAGACATCAAGTTCAGCTAAGGGTGGGGAAAATGTGGATGAAGGGAGGGAGAAAGGGAGATTTTTAAACCCATCTGTCCTAAAGGAAAATTTTATTCTGGATCTCAAAATTGCCTTCAGACTGTGTCCAGATGTTTTATACGGCTTTATAAGTATTAATATTATCTAGTAGTAGGTGGTTATATAAGCATAGACAGGCTATTCCACAGACTCACAGTTCTCATAGTAAAGAAAACTTTTCTCTTCTGGAGATTGGATGCTTATTTCTCCAGACATAAGGAAAGTTCCTTTGTCTTTTGAGGGTTTTTACATAAAATAGCTGTTCACCATACTTGTAGGTATATAGGGGCCAGTTAAATATTTATATAAATTTATCACATCTTTCCGTAGCTGTCTTTTCTCAAGACTAAATAACGTTAATTTTTTTTAACGTCTCCTCATAAGTAAGATACTCTGTTCCCCTTATTAAACTTGGTTGCTCATCTTTGCATTTTTCCCAGCCCCATTACACCTTTTAAAAAAACGGAGCCCAAACGAACCCCAAAAATTCCAAATAAACTCCCTTTATGCTTTTATAGAGGAAATATCCATTCGACCTAAAAGCCAGCCTCTTTTAATACATGCCAACATCCTGATGGACTAAGAGGCAGTTAATTGACTTTGGGATCTTTCTGAAATTTTATCACAATTATGCCATATCGCCCCAAAAAAGCGATTTCTCCCATTTTTTTTTTGTACCCAGTGCAGAACTTTACATTTATCATGTAAAAACCCCTTTTGTCCCCCTTTTGGGGCGGGTTGTCACTCCACCCTCCATGCCAGTGCCGGGGCTTTTCCCTAGGGGGGGCGAGGCGGGCGATTCCCCCGGGGCCCGAGGCCCCCACCACCCGATCACCCCGCAGGGGGCACACGGCTTTCACCTCTCCCCCTGTGATGCTGGGATCTGCTCAGTCAGCAGCTCTGTCGGCCGAGTAGATCCCTGGGAGCGGGGACCTGGACGCGGGGACCAAGGAATTTTTTTTTTATTTTATAATTACACGGGGGCCTACGGTTTAAAAGGGGGGCCATCACTGGCACAAGGGGGCACTACTGGCTCGGGGGCATCACTGGCAGGGGGGGACTACTGGTACAGGGGGCACTACGGGCACACATGGGGGATCTATTTGGCTACAGGGGGCATCACTGGCAAAAAGGGGGTAAAAGGGGGTTTTACGGCTACGGGGGGGCATCCTACGGTCGGGGGGCATCTAGGGCTACAGGGACATCACGGCTACAGGGGGGAACTACGGGCTAAAAGGGAATTACGGGCAAAAGGGGGCATTACGGTAGGGGGGCATTAGGGCCTTAAGGGGATCTACTGGCTACAAGGGGCATTCCCGCTAAAAGGGAGGCATCACTGGCTACAGGGGAATCACTGGCTACAAGGGGCTTTTAAATGGCAAGGGGAAATTACGGCTAAAAGGGGCATTACGGCTAAAGGGCATCACTGGCTAAAAGGGGGGGCTTACGGGTTTACAAGGGGGGGCTTTTCTGGCTACAGGGGGGCATCTACGGCTAAGGGGCATCTACGGCCAAGGGGCACTACCTACAGAGGGGCATCTACGGCTACAGGGGGGCCCAATTAAACTACTGGCTAAGGGCACTCGGCTACAGGGGAAATTACGGCTACAAGGGAAATACTGTCGGGGCATTACTGGTCCCCAAGGGGGGGCATTTTTGGCTAAAAGGGGGCATCTACTGGCAAAAGGGCATTACTGGCACAGGGGGATCTACGGGCTCGGGGGCATCACTGGCTCGGGGGGGCATGTACGGGCTACAGGGGGGCATCTACGGGCTAAAGGGGGGCTTTCTACAAGGTTTTTACGGGGGGCATCTCGGGTTTAAAGGGGCATTTGGGGCTACAGGGGGCATTCGGGTACGGGGGGGCATCTACTGCCAGGGCACTATGGCTAAAAAGGGGAAGGGGGGAAATCTACTGGCTACAAGGGGGACATTGTACAGGGGCATCTACTGGCACAGGGGATCTATTGGCTAAAAGGGGCACCCCTGGCTACGGGGGGATCTCTGGCTACAGGGGGTTCTGGTAAAAGGGGGGCATCTCGGCTAAAAGGGGGGGGCATTTGCTACAGGGCAACCTACGGGGGCTTACAAGGGGGGGAATTACTGCTACGGGGGGGCATCTACGCTAAAAGGGGGGCATTGCTGGGTACAAGGGGCTCTCTGGCAAAAGGGGGGATCCTGGTCAAGGGATCTCTGGCTAAAAGGGGGCATTCTGGCACGGGGGGGCTTACCTGGCTAGGGGGGGCTTTCCCTGGCTACGGGGCATCAGTGCTGAAAAGTGAGGGCTAAAAATTTTTTTTTTTTAATTTTTCAGTGAAAGCATGGGGAAAAAGACGTCATGGGGGATGGGCAGATGGAGAAGAAGAAGAGAAAGAAGCCCAAATTCTTAAGAGACGTCTCCTGTGAGTCACTAGTTAAAAATTTTTTAAACTTTATCTTTTTATATGTCTGCAGACCCTGTGTAAAATTTGGGTTTATCCCCCTACTGTATGGTCATGTATCCCGGAAATTTTAGTTGAAAGTTTTAAGGTTTTCCCTTCTGTAATGGAAGTTTGTATTTTCGGCCCACTATGTGGGGGTTGATATGTGGTCATAGTGTGACAGTATTTTTCGGCCCACTATGTGTTCCGGGGTCGCAGTATTGGTCACTACGTTGGTGTTTTTGGTCTTTGGGGTTATTATTAGCCTGGGTTTCGGGGTTTTTGTGTAGCGGTGTTTTTTGGAAAATGTAGCTATTTTTTTGGGGGTTTTTTATGTACCCAATTGTGGTGTTTTTTTGTTGTATATTTTAGTTTGGTTGAGGGTAAAGACTGTGTTTCATTGTGGGCATTATGTTAGGTAGGGGGGGGGGGGCCAAAATTTTCTTCACCTCCCTAAAGGGCAATTTAGCCTGGGAAGGGCCCCTTGCAAGTGCCTCCCCCCGAATCTTTGTTTTAAAGTTTCTAAGGAAATCAGGAAAGGGGGTTTCCCCCTTTCTCCCAAGGGGTTGACTAAAGGAAACCCTGTCAAAAGCTCATTTGCACCCCCCGGAAGGGGGGGAATAAAACTCTTAGCAGATTTTTTTAAAAAGGTTTTAATAGGCGTATTAGGCTTGGAAAATTTGCAAACATGGAAAATAGAGTAAAACTTTTAAAACATAAAAAAACATTAATTAAGTAAAAAATACTCCCCCTACTGGTTGGGAAGTTATAGTTCGTCTCTCGTGGTGGCCAGGTAATCCCACACAAATATCCGCCGTTACCCTAAAGGGGACCACATTGAGGTGCAATAAATTTTTCCCAAACCCCCAATCAGCGTCATTTAAAAACTTTTGGGGGCCCCAGTTGCCCCCCGGCCCCCCCCCCCCCCTTTTGTTTTTTGAAAAAAGGCTTCTTTTTGGAAAACTTTTTTGGGCATTTGGGAGATCTCACCCCTTACCCCAATCGCAGAACATTTCCACCCCAACAAATTTTGAAACTCTGATAAAACCCCCCCCCCCCCCCCCCAAAACCCCCCCCCCCCCCCCCTTCCCAGCTTTAAACTAAACTCTTCATGTCGGAACTGAAAATGGACTCCACCCTGCTGCTATCAAAAATTCAGTGGGGGGGTTTCCTGGCGGGGAGGCAGGATTCTCCTGGGGGGGAACGGGGGCTCTGCGTTGAAGGTCCCCCACAGACTAGCGGGACTCCTTTTTTTCCAAGGGGCACACTGGGGAAAAATTCGGCTCTCTCTCTCGGCCCTTTTCCCCTCTGAGCCCCAAAATTTCTGCCTTTCCCAAAGCTCCTTTTCCCCAACCCCTTTGCCCCCTCTTCCTTTTTTTTGTCCCCAAACCAGGGGTGGGGGTTTTGTAAAAGCCCAATGCATCTCTGGGAAAGAAAGAGTGAAGGGTTTTTTTCTGTAGCATCCATGTACACTTTCCCTTTCCCCTTTTGGGGGGGTTAAACACTTCCCAGTGATGGTCTCTGAAAGTGTCCAAGCATGAAATAAGGGGAATCACCCCCTGGAAATAAAAAGCATTTTTTAAAAGCCCCTGACTTACACCACAATAAGACACACAAAAAATTCAACATCCCTTACAGGAAGAGGGGGAAAAAAATAGGGCCAATTTTCACTAAATTTGGGGCGAAAAACTCTGGGGTTTCTCAGTATTATCCCGATCTTATCTTGGCCCAGCATCAGGGTTTGGGGTTTTGTGCCCCCCCCCCCCCCCCGTGGGGAGATTTGTGTATACAGGGGCCCCCTTCCCCCAACTCCTGACTTTTTCCCCCTTTAAGGTTTCAGGTTCTAAGGGGGTTATTTTCCTCCCCGGGGTTCACCCCAATCAATCAAAGTTTTTCCCCCAACTGGAGACTTTGCTACGGGAACTTCGGAAACTAGACTTTTTCCTGGTAAAACCCAAACCTCTATGGACTGATTTTATGTTTCAACAGCAGGAAAAGGGGTTGCGGGCCCATCAGTTTTTGGCCCCATTCCTCCTGGATTCACTATCAGCTTGCAGAATTAATCACAGGGCTGGCACTTTGTTGAGGGCGATGGTCCTCCGGGGGGAGTTCCTGGGGCGGCTGGTCTCGTTGTCTTGGGGTTTTTAGTTGAAAAATTGGATATTTTTTACAGGTAGAAAGATGTTGGGATATAGGTCGGGAAAAAAACCCATCCCCCATTTTCCCGGGCTTCCCCAAAGAGAGGGGGAAAAAACCAAAGGCAGTTGTTCTATAAAACCATGGGTTTTTCGGGGATCCCAAAACGATAGAAGGGTTGTTTTTTCCAAAATAAAGGGAACCAAAGGTTGCTAAATGAGAACCCTACCCCCAGGCTGCAGAACTTGCTCACAAACCTCCCGGTGTAACGGGTCTTGTTTCCCTTCCTGTTGACCAGAAGCCTGTTCAGCAATCTTTAGGCCCCCTTTTAAAATTCTCTCTTCAACTGTGACATATACCCCAAAGTAGGGCTTTCGAGATAAAGGGGTTTAGGTGAAAACCCAAAATTTAAAATTTTCCCAAAATGGTACCCGGGTTTCCCCTTCCCAAACCCATTGGAAGTAAGGGGGGTAACCGTTGGGCCAAAACTTGGTGCAATTGTAGGTGGGGGACTAACTGACGGGATATGTCGACTCCAGCGTCCTTTCTGTTTTTGGGGTTTCAATTGCCCAACATTTGAGAAAGGGTGCGATTTTTTTTTCTCTGGTTTGGGGTTTTCCCTTTGGGGTGAAAAGGGTGTGGTTTGGTTTTCTTGATTTTTGCAGATTTCCCCCAGTTCCTTAATCAACGACTCTCAAAGTCTTTTCCCTTGGTCGTATGGATGGGGCTGGCAGCCCATAATTGCACAAAAAAACTTTTCCCAAAAAAGTTTTTGCCACAGTGATTCCCTTGGTCTCTGGTGCTTTTAGGTTTTTGGGCCCTTTGGCGGGTGAAATAAACCCAGTAAACCATTAAAAAATTTTGCTGAATTGCCCTCATCGGTTTAAAAGGGCCCAAGGGAAATTTAAATTGCAAAATAGGTCTAGTGGCCCCATCAGGGTTTGATGTTAAACAAGTGGGGGATCGCGTAGGTAGAGTCTTTTCAAAATTTACTGGGTACATGACTTGCTTTTAACCCCTCAAAAATCAGCTTCCATTTTTGGGCCCGAAAAAACCAGTCTTAAGAATTTCCGTGGTTTCTCAACCCCCTGTTTGCCAAATGGTAAATCATGAGTGCCCTAAATGACCATCTTCCAAAACGGGTGTGGGTAGAACCAGCTGTCTTTAAAATCTCTCCATTTTGACGGTGGTTTTTGGGTTTCCATTTAGTCCCTTTTCCATGATGGGGACTCAAATTGGCGGGTCGGCAATACAATCTTTGTTTTCAGAGGTACCTTTCATCCCTCTGCCCTTTTTTCCACAAAACCATTGAACCACTCCCACTGAAGGATTTTCCCTTTTGGGCCCCTTTGCATTGGTTTCAAATTAGTTGAGGCAGGGAATTATTGTTGATCCTCTTTAAAGTGGAAACCCCCAAAAGGGGGGAAGAGCTTTCTCAGGGACCCCTAGGAATTTGCCAAAAAAAATTGTCCCGGGAACAGGCCTCGATTGTTGTTTTGAGAAAACTTGTTTTAAAGTCAGGAGCAGGGATTTCCCCCCGGGGGCATCTTCCTCATCTTAAAAACCCTTTCCCATTGGCAGGCGAAGAGCGTCAGAATCAATTTTAAATTTGGTCCCGGGTTTGAAAGTCAAGCTGAAATCATACGTAAAGGGGAAAAGGCTGCAAGCCCCCCGGTGTCCTGTAGCACAAGTTTGGGGGGCTGTGGTCTTCAAATGGGGTTAGGATTTTTTGTAAGTGTGAATTTTCAAAACGCACTCCATAAAAGGTTCATTTCGTTTATCCCCCAATGCCCCTTCAATGCTAAGAATTCAAGTTGTGGGCTGGGTAGTTGTGACCCATTGGCAATAAAACCCTCGGCTGATGTTATAAAATCGGTGAAAGGGGGCCCCGCCTGCTCCTTGATACAAAAGGGCTCCAGGCTCCTCAAAGGAAGCATCTCATGCAGAACTTTATGGTTTTTGTTTTTTTTGGGGTTTACTGGGCCCAACACTGGGTCTGTGTCAGAAGGTTTTCAACTTCTCAAAATGTTTTTATCCATTCTGGTGCCCAAATCTCTCTCCAAATGGTTCTTTTAACCCTAAAGTGGGCCCTTCTTTCTCCGATTTCTTGGAGTAATTTGGGCCCTCTTGGGGGGGGGTTTCCCCTTGGTGAGAGCAGTCAGTGGATTTGTGATTTTAAATTTACTCCCGGTACAAACCTTCAAAAGTACCCACAGAACCCAAAGAAAGGCCGGGAGCCCCCCCAAGTTGGTGGGTTTGGGCCATTTGACCCCGGCTACCACTTTGGGGTGGGTCCGTAGAAACCCCTTCTCGCCCTTACAATGGGGTCCCACATATTTCACAGTCTTCTGCGAAAGGGGCACTTGTCAAGGGATAACTTCAGCCCCGCTTCCCACCCCAAACCCAAAACTTTGAACAATCTTTAGTTATGATCTTCTAGGTTCGTCCAAAACGATAAAAACATCCAAGTTTACCAGAATTCCTGGGAAATTTTATAAACCCCATCACCCTATCCATACTTTTTTGGAAGGTTTTCCCGGGGCCGGTTTTTGGGCCCTAGGTATTTGATAATTTTCCCCCCGAAGATCTAGCACCCGAAAACCCTTGGTTCCCCGTGACAATCTAAAACTTCATCAATTTCCCGGGGGACAGGGAAAATTGGTGGTGATGGGCATTGTTCAAAAATACGGGTTCCACAATATTCCCAAAAATTTACCATTTTTTTTATAGGAAAACCCCTAAAGGGAGAAGAATATGAGCTGTGGGGGCTCTTGACTCCATGTCCTGCAAACCCCTTTGGGGTGCCCGATATCCTCAAAAATCTGCTGGAGCTAGCCTTCGGGACCTTTTCCCCCAAAAGGTCTTAAATTTGTCCCAAACGGTTTTGGACTTCCAAATCCCCGTCCAGAAACCCAAAATCCCGTCATCTAAAGGGAAAAAAACAGCAGGCCCCTGCTTCTTTATACTTTTTTTAGCAACCTTTGTCATCACCCCTAGGTCGCTCCTTCAAAAAAAGGGATGGAAAAAATTCAGAATTTTAAAATCTCTCCTTTTTTTTCTCTTTTTTTTACATAAAATTCCAAAAAGACTGGGGTGGGAAAGTTTGGGTGGGTTTGGGAAAATAATAGCAAACCCCCAAAATTTCAAACCCATTGGGGGGGTAATTTTTCGGAAGGGTGTTGGCATTTTTTTTCCCACTATAAAGGTATGCTGGCGGTCTGCCTCAGTTCTGGGCAGGGCTAGTGTAAGATGGGTTTTTTTTAAACCACGCCAAAAAAACGTCTGAGGGAAAAATAATTTTGATTTGACCCTATATTCCCTATTTGGGGTAAAATATTGTCAATTAAAACCCCCAAAACCCCAAGTCCAGATAGGGGCTGCAAGGGCAAAATGACAAGTTCTTTTTGTAACCCTTTCTCAAAAATGATTGACACTTGAGACCCACGTCCAATAACACAGTACAAGGGGGTTTATCGTTGATATTGGCTTGTAATGTGGGATGGTCCCCCTAAAACCCTTAGGAGTTGTCTTCACGAAAAGGGGATTGATGGGGGTTTAGAGGTTTCCCTTTTAGTTGCAAAAGGGGGGTTTTGTAAGGGGGGCTCACTTTCCCCCCTTTCCCCTTTCCCCCAAAAAAGCCTTTCCTTGCGAGGGAAAGGGATAAGGGGCTTTTTTTTGAACTCCACTTCTTTTGGGGAAAATTTGGAATGTGGTTGGTTTTCCAAAAGACAAACACCCCCCTCTTTTATATATCCCTTTTTTTAGGTTGACCCAAACAATTTCCTTCTCTGGAATATGTTGGGTTTTTCCCTTTTCCGCTTCCGAAAACCGGGTTTTGTTTTTTTCCCAAATTCTTTAAAATTGAGCCGTCGAAAGTTGGAATTTGTTCCCCCTGCCCTTTTTCAATTTACCCCCCTTCTTTCCCGACTTGGCCCCAGAAATTTAAAGCACGTAGGCCCCCTTCTTGAAAAGGAAATGCTCTTAGCTGCAAGGGGGGTTTCTTCTTGCGCACTTCCCTTTAAAAACGGGTGGAAAGAAGGGGGAAACTTTTTCTTTATCCCCCTGCCCCCCCAAACCCTTTTAGCAATGGGATTTTGAGTTAAAAACTCCCCGCAGTACTTTGGGCTTTGTGGGCTTTTTTCAATATTTCTGGGGTTTAAACCCACCCCCCCTTTTTTTTTGACATTATTCTGTGAACCCGCTTGTCTAGTGGGTAGAGTATCAGGAACCCCTTTTCACCTGGATTCTTGGTAGGTAGTGCGGAAATTTATAAAGGGGTGGTCGTGGCATCTTCCCCGGGGACCCCCAAAAAATCTTTTTAGGAAACCCTTTTTAGGGGCTTGATGAGTTGCTAGTGGCTTGTCCGCCAGCAGCTTTTCACCCCTTCCAAAGATGGGCCCTTCAAAATCTCCATATTCTTTTGCTTTTCACAGAAACCGTGCACTGCCCCTCTTTTCCCGATACTGCAGGGCAAATCTCTCCCCTGTTTAAAACCTTTTTTCCCGCTGGGGTTTTGGGGGGGAAAAGGGGAAAAGTTCTAGATGACGATTCCTCCCCCGGCCCGTTTAATTTGGGGAAAAAGGTTTAAACCCTTTCCCCGGCTGCAATTTAAACACATTTTTCCCGTTTCGAAGTTTCTTTTGACTTAGAAACCCGATGGGGGGAGGTGGGAAAAAATTTTACTTAGCCCTCTCTGTTGCAAGTTTGCCCCTGATGCAGAAATTTTGGGGGAGGCCCCCCAGGCCAGATTTATTTTCCCTTTTCGTCCATGTTTGGGTGGCACAGCCATAACAGATTGAAAGTTTTCCCTTTCTAAAAAACCCTTTTTTGTGTGTTTTTGGGGTGCGACAACTGCCTTACGTGATCAATCCAAAGATCAACCCCTTTAGGGTGAACAATTTTTATGAAGCCGTTTCCTATTGCCGGTTATCTGTTAAACTGAGGGGTTGATAAATTCAAAAATAAACAACATTTTCTCTTATGTTTTTGGTTGAATTCAGAGTGCCCACCGTAAAAACCCCCTTTTTGCCAACCTCCTTTGGGGAGGGGGTGTTGGCTCTCACCTCTCATGGCACAGTGGGCCTTCCCCCGAAACTTCGTTCAAACTCTCAGGTATTTCAAAGGGAAAAGGGGGTCCCCTCTTCTGCCGGGGTTGGGCTCGGGAAAACCCCCCTCTAAGCTCAGTGCCACTCCCCGAGTTGGGGGGTAAAACTCTTAGCAGATTTATTTTAAAAAGGGTTAAAAAGGTGATTTTATTGGGTTGGAGGGAAATTTCCCAAAAATGGAAAAAAAGTGAAACATATAACATATCAAAAAAATTTAATTTAAAAAAAAGTTTCAAAATACTCCCCCCCACTGGTGAAATTTAGATTTCTCCCCGTGGTTTGGGCCTTAAACCCAAAATAATCCCACAGTAATATTTTCCCTTTAGTTACCCTCTCCCCAAAAGGACCCCCACTGAGGGGTGCAAAATTTTTAAAAAGGCTGGCCAAATGCAGGGCAATTTAAAAAAAATTTGGGGGCCCCGTTTCCAAAAGTCGTTGGAAACTCTTTTGGTAACGTTGGTGGCACTTTGGGGGAATCTAGCCTTTTTTTTCACAGAAAAAGTCCACAACCCCAAAAGTACAACCCCCTAAACAGCCAAAATCCTGCCAGCGTTTACTCACTCTTCAAAGTCTGCATGCAATGGAATCCATCCCCACTGTAAATTCAGGGGGCAGGGGAAGCAGGATTCTCCTGGATGGGGAAGCTGGGGCTCTTTCAGCTGAAGGCTGGGCCCCAGGGGGCTTGCCCGGGTCCTTTCAGGGCACATGGGGAAACCCCCACTCTCTTCTCCCGAGCCCCCCTTTTCCTCGTAGCCCCCCACATTTTGTCTTCCAAAATCCTACTCCCACTCACGCCCCCCCTTTCCCGTAAAGTCACCAAAACCCGGGGTTTCTGGGTAGTGAAAGGGCCCCAAATTTTTCTTGGGAAAGAAGAGTGAAAATTTTTATGCATCCATGGTACAGTTTCCTTCCCCTTTTGGGGGGGTTTCATTTTACTTTAAAAAAATCATTTTCCAAAAGGGGTGCCCAAACCCAGTGTCCAAGTTGCTTGCTTTTTTGAATAACTACCCCCTTTAATTTCGTACATATCCCGGTGTCATCTCAAAAATAGAAAGAGTGCTATTAAAAACCCCCCCCCCAAAAAATAAACCATAAGTAAATTTTAAAAAAAAGGGAAACCCGTTGAGGCCTTGGGGGGGATAACCCGGGGAAACCCTTCAGGTAGGAAATATTTTTCCACCCCCTTTTTTCCCCCTTTTGCCAAATTTTCAATTAATTATTCAAATTATTTCTAATCCTATAGATTTTAAATTTTTTCATTAAACCCAAAACCTGTATATAGTTTATAGTTCCTGTTTATGGGTGATTTCTAAAAACCCTTTTAGACTTTAATTTTTTATCCAATAGGGCACTTTAAGGGGCAAAAGCCCCTTTTCAAAATCTATAAACCCTAAAATCCACAAGGCCTCGTATCCAGGACTTTAAATCCCTCTTCATAAAAACAGATCAAGTCAGTTTCACAACTTCTGCCCTTAGTAAAACCATGCTGGAAATCACTTATAATAAACACAAACAAGACTCGAAGGAAATATATTGACCAGGTATTAAAGTGAAAATACACAATACCTCCAAAAATATATTACTCAAAAATTACCGGTAATGCCACTCGAAATATTATACATACCACAGAAAATGAGGACTAAATTACCAAAAAGTAAAAACACTTACTTTATTTAGAATAAAAAATACAATCACAAAACAAATGAACAAAGAAAAAGTTGTTTAACTTGGACGACAAACCAACAAGAAATAGGTGAAAAGGCATATTGGAGATAATAATAATAAATTCTGGGTTATCCCAGTTCCTATTTGGAAGTTATAAGTATCAAAGAGTATAATGCATTATATAAGGCAGCACAAATGGAACTGGGACAAAAACAAACTGCAAAAAACCGTGTCAAATTATCTTACCCATGGTACAAAACTCCACATTGCCTCCACACAATGCCCCAACGCACGTTTCACTCAATGCTTCCTCAGGGGGTGTGTTTGTGTATCAGCACATGGGACCACATGTATGAAAACTGTTTAGGTCTAAAACTCAGTTTTTTGGCCAAAGTGGGTTTTAGACCAAAACAGTTTTCATACATGTGGCCCATGATACAAAATACATATAAAGCATAATACATAATTCAAAGATAATAAAAAAAGACAAAATATTTTTTTAGCAAAAAATACATAATATGATCAAGAAGCAAAATCTGTCACCATAATCAAAAAAACTATTTACAAATTATATACAATAAGCAAAAATAAGGGAAACATAATTTTTACAGGAGGAAAAAAAAGGGGGAGATGTCTTCAGAGATATTTCGGAGGTAAATTCATGGACGGTGTCATGATCGTGCCCGACAGACCCCCAGCTTTGGGCTCTGGTTGCCATTGCGACGAAGACCGTGGTTTCTAACGTAATGCTTTGTGTTTGGATTCACCATTGTGAACTCGGTCCTTCCTTCTCTGTATGTTTAATTGATTCCTGGCCAATGCCCGTGGCCAGGAATCCTCCAGCACTCTTTTAGTTAACCTGTTTTCCTTTCGATTGACAGTCTTGTTTTCCAATAGGTCTTTTTTTTGTTCCACCTATCACCTCTGTTTTGTGTCCTTTGGTTCCCTGTAAAAGGATTCCTTTACCAGTCACCCTTGCCTGCTATATTGGGTTCTTCCTGTACCTATAGCTAGCCCTTTCTCTTGTTGGATTTTCTGGTTACCTGATCTTGCTTGATTTCTCACTATTCATCTGTGTCCTTATTTTGTACTACTTCTCTCGATAGTTACCGACCTGGCTTGTCTGACCCTCCGTATTTGTTTTCGTTTGTCTCGTCTTGTGTTTGCACTTATTTAGTGTAGCTCTCAGTCTTCTGATTGGGGCCAACCTGCTAAGGAGTCAGGCACCCCCAAAAGGTAGGGACAGGGGTTGGGTCCAGCGTCAGGGCCTCACTCCTTGTCTGCTCATGCGTCCCTGACCGGTCCTTACAGACGACAAGAAGAATCCAAACCCTCGATAATCACAGGAGGCCATTAGACAAACACGGTCACAAGATAAACCATGATACTAAGAAAAAAGCATGTTTAAAAACAATTTAAAACAGACACAAACAAAATGGTGTGTGAATAATACAAATGATGAAAAACTCAATTTTTCATTAAAGCCCTTTGGAGCCATAGTCTCCAAAGTAACAATCCATCGAAATTCACTCTGTTCCAACAATTTCTTCAAATTACCACCTCTGATGTTCCCATATATTTTGTTAATTCCTTTAACAAAAAAGGGATTTGGGGGTCATAATTTTGGTATAAGAAGAAATGCCGAGGGATCTTTTTAAAGAAGAGGGATCAGTACAATCTTTAGCAGATAAAATGTTCTGAACATGTTCCCATGTATGGATCTTAAGCTCTTGAGTGGTAAGCCCAAGGTAAATCTTAGAACAATAACAAGTAGCATAATAAATAACATTGGTAGTACCACAAGAGATACAATGGAAAATTTTTAGTGGCGCGATCCATCACTTCATATAAATTCATCTGACCGACAAATATTCGGACAAGCCCCGCACTTCCCACATGGGTAGCATCTAGGTTTTGGACCTTGCATGTTAAATATATTTGTTACTGGAGGATTATAATGGCTTTTAACAAGCATGTCCTTCAAATTCTTACCACCTCTTGTAGTCATTAAAGGTTGGACTCACAAATGTTTACACAATGTAGGTTCTGTCATTAGGATTGTCCAACATTTAAGAATAATAGATCTCACATCATTCCAACACTTATTATAAGAAGAGAAAAATATATAAAAATACTTCGACAAAGTTAATATGTTACAGGAAAGAAGACAAATCACTACTATCATTTAAACCTAATGTCAGGGACACACACACAGACAAGTGGGCCCTGACTCTGATCTCAGCCCCTGTCCCTGCCTTTTGGGGAACCCGACTCCTTAATAGGCCGGCCCCAACCTGAAGACTGATGGCTGCACTGATATAGGTGCGACACAGACAGGACAAACTGACACAGAACAATGAACGTAGTCGGCGGTCTAAAGTCGGCAACAGTACGGGCAGCGAGGTACAGAGACTTGAGACAAAGGGGATAAAAGGGGGCAGTCCAAAGTCGGCAACAGTACGGGCAGCAAGGTACAGAGACGTGAGACAAAGAGGATAACCGGGGTCCAAGCCAAAGGTCAATACCGGTCGGGCGCAGCAGTACAAAATCACTAGGAAACAGAGAATAGTCAGGAAAACAGCATGGTCAAATACAGAAAAGGCAAAAGCAAAAGGAAGGAATAGCTATAAGCAAAAACCCCCTTATAGGGGCACAGGTGACTGAAAAAGGATCCTTAAATAGGGTGAGCAGGGAACAAAAGGGTGTTGGTGGAAAACACAAAACTAGATGGGGAAACAAGGCTGTAAATCAAGGAAAAAAACACTAAAAGCTTTCGACAATGTAAATTGGAAAGGCTAGGATTTTGTACTAGATAGGGGGGAATCGGGTTTTTTTCAGGGCCCATGTATGAATCCCCCAAAGGAGGGTAAAAACCCCCGGGCTTTTGTCTGCCAGTCATTTGCAAAAAGGAACAAGAAAAGTTGCCTTTGTCCCCTTTATTGTTAAATTTAGCTTTGGAAACCCCTTGGGTCCCTTGTAAACCCTCACTTTCCAGGGGATTAAAGTAGGGGAGTTGGGAAAAAAAAAGTGATTTGTTTGGGGGATGATTTTAATTTTTTTGACGACCCAAGAGTAAAGTAGCAAAGGGTTTTTGGGGGGGTTTTTAGAGGAGTTTGGCACATTTTCGGGTTTTGGGTAAATAAGAGAAAGTTCAGCTTTTTACAGTTGGGGTCCCCGGGCAAAAAAATCTAAAAGGGGAAAACTGGGGTGGAGGTGGTTAAACCCAAATCGCGTATCTGGGCTTAAAAATAGGGTTCGGTCACCCTTGATCTAAAATTTTAAATTATGGGTCATCTTCAAGAGATTAGGAGAATTGGGAAAAAATGGAAGGACCTCCCCTTTTTCGTCATGGGCCCGCGTGCCCTTATAAAAATGATAAGTTTTGCAAGGTGCTCTACCCCCTCCAGAATACCCGTTCTTCTAAAACATAAGGACATTGAGACTTTAAGAAGTTCTTTCCCCGATTTATTTGGCGGGGAAAAAAAAACCCCGAGGATTTGTTTCCGGAAGCAAACAATAGGAAAAAGGACAGGGAGGAGCAGTTCCAAATGTCGGGTTTTTTAAAACTTGGCAGCGATGTGGGGGGCATTTGGGATTGGTTAGGGGGGATGGAACGCTTTTCCAACATAGTTGGAATCTCAATTGGTGGCGCCCGTTCTTTGAAGGCTTTGATTCTTTGCCATTCAACAACACCCTCCGGGGTTTCAAAACGGAGCATTATTTGTGGGACAGTTAGCGCCGTGGAGCTGTTGTAAGTTTTTTAAAAGGCCATGTTTATTTATTTCCCCTTCGTGGGGAAACACCGTCTTTTCAAAAGGGGTAGGGGAAAATGCTCTTTTCCACAAATGGAAGGAGAAGGGGATCGCACATTAGGTGACTTTTTGAGCCGGGAGGGGGCGCTGTGTCTTGGGACCAAACTAATTGGGGACCTTTGGGGTTGAGACAGCCCCAAAGTGTTTCAATATTTGAGATTAAGAATTTTTGTAAAGCTTCATTGTCAAATCAGGGGGCGCTACGAGAGACGAAGATTCAGGGAGTTATGCAAGATTGGAGTCAAAGGGTTTATTATCACAGGTTTATGGAGTTTCTCCACAGAGTGGAATCGTTTGGGGGGCTCAGTAATATTTGGGCCTGGGAGGTCAGATACAGGCGAGGATTAATAGAAAGTTTTGGAGGGATGGATATGGTAGGAAGGGTACGATAATGTACAATGGAGGGAGAACTCTTTGGATTGTCAAGGGCAATTTACGATTTAATATTCCCTTTCAAGAAAAGGCAACTATTTGTCTGATGTAAATGTAAACAAGACAAGGCGGATCTACTCCATTGTTTTTGGGCATGCCCCGAGATAGAGGCACCTGGGGGAAAGTCTGGTGTTGGTTAAAAGGATTTTGGGGGTTTAGACATCCTATGGTACCTAGAGTTTTTTTCATTTTATAGTAAAAAGATCTCAGTCGAGGGCCTGGAGGAGACTTTAGTGTTTAGATAAAGGGCTACATGTGTTTTTTTAGAGCGAAGGTTGCATATTGAGGCATGGATCAACCATCGGTCCGTGGGCGGGGTGGTTTGGTGTTTGAGAGATATGTTTTTCATGAAAAATTAACGCGGAAAAAAGGGATAAAGGACAAATCCTCCAAAAAATTTTTCAGAAATGGAAATCTTATATTTTACATACCTTTGCACAGAGGGGGAAAATTTGGGAAAATATGGAAACCCTTTTTAAAATAGGGGTATTGTTTAAAGGAAAAAAGAAAAGGTAAAATTTGGGGGAATCTAGAAATTTATGTTTGGGGTCAATAAAATAGCGGTTGGGGACTTGTGGGGGGGGGGGTTTTTTTTTAAGGGGGGAAAAATTAAAATCCGGAAAACTTTATTATCAGTTATTATGTGACATAAAGCAATGTTCAAATGTAACCTGAAATTTTTTTATGGCAATTCATGGTTTGGAAATTTGTAATAAGGCTTCTGTGTAATAAAATTCTTTAAAAAAAAAAAAAGGAGGAACATGGTTAACTGAAAGAGTGCTGGAGGATTCCTGGCCACGGGGCGTTGGCCAGGGAAACAATTAAATCAGGAAAGAAGGACTCAGTTCACACTAGTGAAAAAGTACAATTTTTTTCATTAAAAAAAAATGGTTTTCGTCGTTCCGGCTGTGGCCCGGGGACCCAAACCAAAAGCGGGGGGGTAACGGCACATCTGACACCTATGCTTTGTTTTCGGATTCCCCTCGGCCCCGATGCAATAGTCAGTAGGTCCATCCCATGTTAGGAGAAACAATTTTTGTAAGCCAGCAAAGCCAACCTGGGGGTACGTTTCCAGTATTTCTTGCATATAATTTTAATAAACCCCGGGGTTGCACCCTTGCCCCCCTTTAACCCTTAGACCTTGGGCGTATCCCCTCGTCCGGGTGTTTGGGGGGGTTTGAGTTGGGGCCCCATCGGTGCGGGGTGTCAGCTGTATATTAAGCTAACTCCCCCGCTCGGCCCGCCCCGGGATCGCTCCGGGGGGGGGGGGGCGGGGGGGGGTTTTCCCCCCTTAATTATCGCGACCATGGGGTTGAAATAACTAAGGGGGGGAACAGGAGGAGTTTCGCTCCTCCTGCGCCTTTGGGGGGGGCAGCAGCGCACGGACCCGGGCGATCCTTTGCGCTCCTGCCTTCCTACGGGACAGCACGGCCGGCACAAAATTGCCTTTGGGGGTTGCCCTGTGAGTCACGATCCCCACCCCCTTTCCCTGGGGGCCCATGTCCCGGCATCATGACGGGACGTTGTCTAGGAACCAGCATAGCAAAAAAAAAATTTTTATAAAACTGATTCCTATTGAATGGAAAATTCTAAAGATCTCCCCATTCAAACCCCCTAGGGGGGAAATTTTAAAAAAATCCTTTGAAAAAAAGTGAAAAAAAGTAAAAAAAAAAAAGTAAAAAAAAAAAGAAAAAAACCACAAACAAAAAAAATTTAAAAAATTACCGGTAACCCCCCTTTTTCCCCTTTACAAACACCAACCCGCCCCAAAAAAAAAATTCAAAAAAAAATAAAAGTCCCCTTTTTTGGGTATCGCTGCGTGCGTAAGGACCTGCCTATAAATCTGTCATTTTAAATTTTCCCGTACGGTGAACGCCTAAAAAAAAAAAAAAAAAAAAACCCAATCCCCAGAATTAGATTATAGTTCATCCCGCCCCAACTTTAAAATGGAAAAAAAAAGGGGATCAAAAATTTTAGAAAAGCCCAAATTTTGTCCCCCAAATTAAAAGCCAGTTTTTCCCGCAGATAAAAGTCCTTTTACAGCCCCTGTAACAGAAAAATTGAAAAAATGTATAGATCTCAGAAGTTAGGATGCATAAAATATTTTTTTACACACTAAAAAAAATTTTTCCCTTTTTTTTTAAGGGGCTTCAAATAAAAAAACTATATAAATGGGGGTTTTTTTTTGCCATAATGTAGGGGCCCCAAAAGAGTAAAGCTAACTTATAAAACGGTTTACTGAACGGTAAAGCCCTTTTATAAAAAAAAAAAAAAAAAACATTTACTAGGATTGCAGTATTTTCTTCCCCCTGGCCCCCAAAAAATGGTTTTTAAAAAGCGAAAAAAGCATTGCCCCCCCAAAAAAATGTTAAAAATTAAAAACTTAAAAACTCACCCTGGGAAAAAAAACAAGTTTCCCCCCACCCCCCTCCAAAAACAGGAAAATTTAAAATTTTTGGGTTTCCCTCGGGATTTATGGCGATAAAAAAAAAACCGTTATTTTCCTGGTTGAATAAATGTTTTTTTTTTGGGTTTTAAAAGGGAGAAAAAACTAAAAAAATATAAAAATTTTGGGGGTATAAAGTGCAATTTTATTAAACTGCTGGTAAGCTACCATGCATATTTTAACTTTTACAGGGACCGCTATAAAAAATAAAAATAAAAAAAATACCAAGTTCCCTGTATTTTTTAAAAAAACACCTCAAAAAACCTTTTTGCATTTTATGCCCCCCCTTAATTGGAAACCAAAAAAAAACTTAAAAACTCATCCCGCAAAAAAAAAGCCCCATACACGCTTGAAAACCCCAGCAAAAAAAAAAAGGTTATGGCGTCGGGAATAGGACAAAATAAAAACGCAATTTTTTATAGACGTATTTTACGGTGTAAAATTTTTTTAACCAGAAAAAACTTTTTTAAAAAAAAATATCTTTGGTAATTGAAACCGACCCCCCCTAGTAAATTTATCCCCTTTCATTTACATGAAACGGGGGGAATGCTGTAAAATTGAAACTCAAAAAACCATTGGCCCCCCGAACTGCGTTTTTCCCCCCATTTTCATTCCCCAAATGCTAAAAAAAAAACTATTGGAACACCTGTGTGGACAAAAATTTGCGGGAATACACCCCTAGGGGAGACCCCTGATGGGTGTTAAACCCAAAATGGGGCAAATTCTGGAAGGTTTCGCCCTGTTTGCTATTTGGGGGTTTTGAAAATTGCGACATGGCCCCACCAAAATAGCTTTCCCAAAAAACCCAAAAATAGCCCCTCCCTCCCTTTTACCCCTCCATGGCCCAAAAAGCATTTTTACCCCAAACATCCCTAGGGAATTCCCCCGAATTTTGGAAGAAAATATTTTAAAAAAAGTTTTTAGGGTTCTTTTTTCCAGGTTTCCCTTGTATTTATGAAACTTTTTAAAGCAAAAATTTGAGATTTTTGGGGAAAAAATTTTTTTTTTTTTTTCCCAAACCCTTTTGTTTAAAAAAAAAATTTTGGTGAATCACCTGTGGGGTTATATACTCACTGCCCCCCCGGGGATATATTCCTTAAGGGGGGGTAGTTTCCAATATGCGGTCTATTTAGGGGTGTTTTTTAAAGTTTTAGCCCCCTTTAGAGTGCCCCCAAACCTAAAAGGGCCCGGCCTAAAAAAAAAATCGTATTGAAATGGGACCCGAGTTCCAGTAGGTGCTCCCCCTATTCTGGGGCTTGTGGTTGAGCCAAAAAATGCCTAGGGGGCCAAATATGGGATTCCCCTAAAAAAAGGAGACCGGGGGGAAATTTATATTAAGTTGCTTTACCTAGTCCATTTACCGCTTCCCGTGAATAACGGATAAATTTGAAAATCTGCAAAAAAAAGGGAAAATTTTTAAAAATTTTTACCTCCACTTTGCTTTAATTTCTGTGAAATATCCCAAAAAAGGGTTTTCAAAACTTCCTTAAAAAGTGGGTTTTAAAAAACGTTAAAGGGGGCTAGTTTTCCCGATGGGGTCCAAATTATGGGGGGTTTTAAAATGCAGGCCCCTCAAAGCCACATCAGGAAAATGGGGGGTGGTCCTTAAAAAAATGTATATTGCAAATTTTCTTGAAAAAATGTTTAGAAATTTTTACTAAAATTTTTTAAGCCCCCTAATGTAGTAAAAAAAAAAAAAAAAAAAATTTTTAAAAAAATTTTTGCCCAAACCCATAGTGGACATATGGTTGATGCTTGTTTTAAAATATTTTGTGGTTTAAAAAATTATCTGTCTTTCACGCATAAATTTTGCAAATGTCAAAATCGCCAATTATTCCAAATTTTCATGAAATTTTTTATATTTTTCCCCCAAACAAAAAAAAGGATTGTTGGATAAAAAATTTCCCTTTCTAACTTAAAACAATGGGTCACGAGAAAACAATTCTCTGAAATCACTTTGGGTAGGTTAAAAGTTGGGCAACAAATTATTCTCACATAAAAATGGGCACATGCCAGATTTTTTAAAAATAGGGTGTGTCAGGAAGGGTCAAAAAAAGGCTGGGGGCCCCTTTAAAGGGGTTAAAGAATAAAGATGTTCTCTCTGCTTAAACAGAGGTCTTGTGGATTTTATTATATAGAAAAAAAAACCCTAATACACCAAATCGCAAAAAAATAAAAATTTTGATTTAAAGTTATAAAATTTGGGTTTTCCCCATATTTTCATTTCCCATTTGCAATGAAGGGCTAACATCCATATGTTAGCAAAAGGAACAAATTACCACATTTATGATTACCCTGAAGAACAGTTTTATCTAGCCAAGTCCTCCGAGCTTATCCCTCAAGTTGGTCCATCTCCTGAATGATATTAAGGGTTATTGTTGCTTTTTTTTCCTCCAATAAATGCCAATGTCTCCTGATCACATCTCTAATATAATCAGATAATGGACTATACTGAAAGGAAAAAAAAAATCGATTTCCAAAAATGTT
>JAODAL010047968.1:0-29414 GCA_025379985.1 Phyllomedusa bahiana | reverse complement strand
GACAAAGCATCCTTCGTTCTATCACAGGACAATCAGCATGTATGGGTGTATGTGATCTGTATGGAAGGAGTCATACCCAAATTGGTCAAAAGTGCCTTCCATCTGGATGAGTGGGCTCCGAGAAGGTCACTAAAACATTGTCCAGAACATAACACTGTCACGACAACTTGTGTTCCAGCAATGGTTGCAGGATGTTTGTTCTCTGACATGCCAATGTCGATCCGTTCAATGAAGCAAAAAACAGGACTCGTTGCAGAAGACAACCCTTTGCTAATCAATGGAGATCCAATTCCAATTTAAGCCTAATACACACCTTATATATCCACCAAGCCAACTCACCACACGCAACTTTTTTTTACGAACTATGTACTGCTGACATCAAAGTTAGAAAGTGGTCATAATAATGTGACTCTACTGTGCACCTCTCAATTCCGTATTGACCTAGGTCATTCAGGACTGTAGGAAGGCTGGATGACAACCACCATGGGAGCTTTTTAACCAGGGAGAAACAGACATCAGAAAAGGTTACACACTGCTGTCTGTGGCCTCTCATGTTGCTGAAGCCTGCGAGAGTCTTGGAGTAAGCAATAACCTGCTCTTTAACACACGTTCTATGGGGAGATCAGCAATGTTTGCAGCTCCTGTTCACGTGGAAGGTTTCTCCTCAGGAGAAAACAAGCATCAAGGAGAGTAAAATTAATTTCCTTGTCCCATTTCTGGCCTCCAGTGACATTTGCCAAAACCGACAGCACGATGCCAACAGAGGACTGACCTAAATGGAACAACACTGCCAACGAGCGTGTCGAAAATGAACACTAAAGCCATCCGCAGCTCAACGGTGCTATAAAACGAAGCACAGCGATCACAGGCCTGGAAATAGCACACAGTCTCTCCATGACGGTTACTAAGAAAGAGGAGCTGAGCTCTGTGATATATAGGTTATATATGATAGGAGGAGAGGAGCTGAGCTCTGTGATATATTAGGGTTATATGATAGAGGAGAGAGAAGCTGAGCTCTGTGATATATAGGTTATATGAAAGAGGAGAGGAGCTGAGCTCTGTGATATATAGGGTTATATGATAGAGGAGAGGAGCTGAGCTCTGTGATATATAGGGTTATATGGTAGAGGAAGAAGAGCTGAGCTCTGTGATATATAGGGTTATATGATAGAGGAGAGGAGCTGAGCTCTGTGATATATAGGGTTATGTGATAGAGGAGAGAAGCTGAGCTCTGTGATATATAGGGTTATATGGTAGAGGAAGAGGAGCTTGGAACACTCCACCAATACGGTTAATAGATTAAGATCGAGGGGAATATTCTAACAAAGTTTTGAGTAGAGCTTTATCCAAAGTTTCAGCACTTTCTAGGGATAATATGTTAACATCACATCAACCCAATCCGATGCGTGATTGTGCTTCAGATCATATCACCTTCACTACAACTTATAGCTCCCAATACAATAAAATTGTTCAAATTATTAAAAATAATTTACCTTTATTGTATGGTCAATCCAATATGAGAGCTATTATTAAGGATAAGGTTAGATTTACACCTAGAAAGGCCCCCTCTTTGCGTAATCTACTTTCTCCAAGTCTTTTCAGGTCACGGTCCAATACTGCAGAGAGCAACTGGCTATCCACACAGGGTTCCTACAAGTGCGGCCACAATCGTTGCATTACATGTAGATATATGCAAACTTCTCAATCTTTTACAGCAACCGCTACGGATAAAACTTTTATCACTTCTTATATTAATTGCTGTACCCGTAATGTTGTCTACCTTATAAACTGTAGTGCATGTTCCCTGCAGTATGTAGGCTGTACTTCTAATTCCTTAAAAACCCGCATTCGGAGACATATCTCCGACATTAGAAGAGCCGAATTCACACATGTATCCATGGCTTCGCGTCATTTCGCGGCCTGCCATGCTGGCAGTCTTGCTTCTTTTTCATGTATGGGAATAGAGGTAGTCCGCAAACCAATAAGAGGGGGTGATATGAGAAGAAAATTTTTATCAAGGGAGGCCTGGTGGATATTCCAGCTTAACACCAGGTCTCCCGTTGGTCTTAATAAAAGACAAGATATTATGTTTCATTATTAATTATTTTTTCTTTTCCCCCTTTTCTCTCTCATGTTTCCTAATATCTCCTCCTTTTCTTTATTTATTTACATTGTGGGATGATTTGTATTTTCGTGTCCATTCAATAGGATATTATTCTCTTTTTATTTACTTACCTGTTTTTAATTGTTGATTAATGGTGGATATAAAAGGAAGTTACGTTCGAGTCCACGTCACATCATGACTAAGGGTGCGTTCCCCCGAAACGCGTCGATGTAACAAATCCCCACTATGTGTTTGTATATGCTTTGGTCCATATTTTTTTTTTACTTTTTCTAAATAAAGCTACAAGTATTTTTTACCGACATTCTCAAGTTTGAACGTCAGTGGCTGGACAGTTTCTATTGTAAATCTACGTGTCTTCTGGGAGCTGTGCTTCAGGACTCCTGTGTCCGTGCGACTGGTTCATCTCTCGAGGTCTGGGTGAGCTGTAACACACTTTTTTCCTTCTTTTTTGCATATCGATAGGATATTCCTTAAATCTCTGATGGGTGCTGGTCCCATCTCTAGGACCTGCACCCATCTTGAGAACGGGGCCCTGAATGTCTGTGCCAAACAGAGATCACGTTGTAAGTTCGTGGGCAGCTTAAGCATTTTTTGATCAAAAATATGTGAACCAAGAATCTCAAAGTTTTTTCAGGGATGATAGTAGCATAAATGCTTCTTTAGGGATTTCCATGAAATGTATTGCCCTTTTTGCAGTCGTGTGCCGCTGGCAGTGGTATATATATAAATATATATTATATACTTATATTATATATATATATATTATATAAATATATATAATATATATATAATATAGTATATATATAAATTTTTATATAAAGCCGGGCAACCCTGCCATGGCACCCGGGTTCGCATAGTGTTTTTTCAGAAATGTTTTTTTGTGCAGAACCAATAGTTGTTTTTGGGCAAAATATTTTAATCTAATATGGGGAGGAAGGGGTGCCTCCTTTTGGTTTCTCCCACCATGCCCACTTTCACAGGCTGTTATAAGAGTACAACTTGCAGGTTTGGTGTTTTTTTTTTTTTCTTTCTCTCTGGATAATGGAGGTCGGTTGACCCAGTGAGAGGCCTGGATTTGGCTCTATTGAGAGGTAAAGTTAGCGTAGGACTACCCGACCTGAGATCACGTAAGTTCGTGGGTGGCTTATGCATTTTTTGATCAAAAATATGTGAACTAAGAATCTCAAAGATTTTTCAAACAGAGAGGAGGTCACACTCCCACCCTACTCTTCATTCTGTTCTATGGGAGTTCCAAATACTGCCAAGCAGGTCTCAAAATAGGTGCTGGTTCCAAAGGTGAGACTAACACCTATCCGTCATTTATGGCCACATAGTATAGGTATGCTATGTCTGTTGGGAACACCCCTTAATTTTGGCATTTGTCAGCCCAATCGATGCTATATTAAAATGCTTCCGAGGGATTTCAAACCTTGAAACACTGCATTTCATACAAGAACTAACTGGGGACAAAGATTTTAAGATCCAACAGACCTCCCATAAAACATCAGTGATAAATAGCCCAAAACGTTAGTTGCCATTAGGACATTTTGTAGGCACAGGTCTACCTGGCTCTGGGATTTGTCCAGTCCTGTCCTAACATTTTAATAAGACTTTTCTGTCATAAAAATCATAAAATGTCATTTGTTTCCGGCTTTACTTGTCAGCAGCCCGTGTGCTCGTTACACCTGACATACCAACTTGTAAGGCTTATGCTTACGGTATATTGGGTCTAGGAAGATGAAATGAGATTTAAGAGGGTCAATTAAACCATTATGTAGGGTGCTGCCAAAAGCAGTCATTGTGGAAGAGTCATTACTGCTATTTTTGTAATATTCATTCTTTCATCTTATAAATGGTGATTGGCAAAGGATTAAAGGAGACATTATTCTGTTATGAACAAGAAGTAGTTAGACAACTTATACTCACCGGTAGGTAATGGGCTTTCATGTTCTCAGTATAGCACCCATTTACATCATATAGGAAGTATGTTCAATAGGTTTAAAAAGCTCAGTGACTTTCAATATGGCACCACCATAGGGTGCATGCTTTCCATTACTGCTCTACTAAAATTACTCCAGGCAACTGAGCACATATCTTAAAAATACCCCCCCCCCCCCCCCCCCCCTCCCCCAGCGTTTAGCAGTGTCCACCGTTACCTAAGAGTTTAAATGGAGTGGCAGCAACTGGTGCTCCTTTGAAAACAGGAGGACACTTCTAGTAATCAGTGGGGATACCAGTCATTGAAACACCACTAATCAAACACTTAGGGTGCTTTCACACGGTGCGGTTTTGGTGCAACAACGTATAACATTAATTGCTGTGCCTTCCTGCACAAAAAAACGCATCAAAAACGCACCGTGTGAAAGCACCCTACAGGGGTTGTCCACCTCCCATTTTAAACTTAAAGGGGTTGTCTCGCTACATTGATTGGGTTTTAATTAAAAGATCTTTAAAAAACAAGCAGCTTTGCAATATATGTTCATTACAAATGTCCTACTGATTTTGAGTTAGCCCTGTTAATAGTACTACATCAGCTTCTCAAATTTCTATAGCAGCTGACCTGTTGATCCTTATCTCACTTGCTGTCAGGTCTGTATGACTCATCACCTTTGAAGACAGGTCTGAGCAGAGAGCCCCTCCCCGCACAGAATGCTTCTTTAGTGGAGGGAGGGGGAGTGAGGACTCTGGCTTCTGTGTCCTTGCTGCCTGGATTAACCCTGTGTGTGGCCTGCTTCCATCCGCTCTTTTACACAGATAGATGTGACAGCAGTGACCCTGTGTTTTTACTAAATCATGATGTGTCTGTGGAACTGTCACTATACTAATACTATACAGATCAGGCATTGTGAATACTTCATGCTGTGCTGAAAACTAGTGACACATTAGAAAACACTTCCCAGCTGCCCTGTGTCTGTTCTGACAGGATTTTTGTTGTTGGCTGGAGATGTGGAGATATGTAAGCTAAGCAGGGATATAGGAACACTTGCATCCCCTCTGCTCTGCTTTTAGTAATCAATGCTTCACAAAAACCTCTCTACACTCATAGATCAGCCCTACTCTGCAACAGACCTAGGCAGGCACACACAGGGTTAACTCTGGCAGAAAAACCCCCCTCCCCCTTGCTGTATAGAGTTATGGAGCTGCCTGTTGTGCTGAGGGGAGGGGAAGAGGGAGCAGAAGAGGACAGACCGAAAAAAACAACCCTCAATTCAACTACCAGGCTCACTGTCAGGCTGAAAGCTTGTAATGAGACAACTCCTTTAAAGTGTGATTCTGCAGCTGTGAACGTGAAAAACCTCACTATTTTTTAATACTCACTTTTGCATGGACCATTGTTCCAGCAATGCATCTGCTACTGCTCTCCCTGGGCCGGCTGTTGACTTCCGGTGTTAAGCTCATGCACACTGTACATGCTGACTGGCCGCAGTGGTCACGTGACATTGCCTGACATCAGCACTCCGCTTCAGGATTTCACTACTGTTCAGGCTCTGGGCAGGTCTACAACAGTGATTGGTACATCAGCTTTGCTATTCTTAGCTGAGCCCATTAGAGGGACATTGCTAACAGAAGTGTTTAAACGCTAGGGAAGTAGGCTATAGAGCTCTAAAAGGTTAACGTTTGTCAGTAACATAGATAAACAAGTTTCTGTGCTGCTGATAAGACACAGCAGCAGAGAGTGACATACCCATCCTGGCCATGGCTGCTAGAGCAAAGAGAGGTGGTTAGTTGACTAGGAGAGATTCTGTAAACAAGAAGGATAAAAAAAACTGCTCTAACTGAAACAAAGCAAAATCAGAACAGCAATGTATTTAGCAATAATCTATATTTACCATTGCCTACATGTTTAAAGCTAATCAATGTGGTGGGAATACTACTTTGAAAACGGGGAGTTAGGCAACCAAATTTTGCTGTGATGGAGGATTTTTTTTTTTTTTTTTGGGGGGGGGGGCAGATTTTTAATTTTATTGAATAGTAAAATATTATATTTAATAAAAGGTAATACAGGTTGTGAGTCTGATCGTAATCTGCAACAGTGTTATTGAGGACTTTGACTTCCCCCAATGAAGGGGTGTTGACATGTCAATAATTTAGCATGGAAATTTTTAAAATTCTAAAACAAGCATTTCACCTAATAAGTGCAAAAAAATATATTTTATTTTTTTAATGCACAGTTTACCCAATATAATATCCTCCTCCTTCACAAAGTTCACTGCTAGTTGCTATGGAATCCGACCATCGCTGCTTTTCTATGCTTCGCAAAACTATTTTAGTACCCATGGCCGAGCTCTTGGGATTGCACATCTCTGTGCATGTGCTTTCTCCCCCGGCCCGGTCAACGCAATAAGCCTGGTTGTCCATCTATAGAAGTGCTCCAGGGCAAGAGCATAAGTCCTGGAGCATTGCTTAAACCATGACTGCACCTTTCTGTAAGCGACACATCCCCTTTAGTGCCGGGGTTTGCTGATGCTACAAGAGGCGCACCAAAGCCCCACAGCGTCCTATGGGCACAGGCTCCGGAAGTCAACAGGACTGCAGCTAATCTAATATTTGCACCACAGGTCCATTTATGTGCCTATTCCATGTGGATATTTTTTTTCCTTTGGACATGGATGGAAAAGTCTCGGATTCCAGCTGAGGATTTTAACTTAACCGAGGCATTTTTTTTTTTTTTTGCCTTCTCCCTTAGCGGGACCCAGCGAGGATCCGCTCAAAAGAATAAACATGTTCATGCTTTATGATCCGCAAAAATCTGTGCTAAAGTTAACTTGTTAAAATCCACTGTATGGACAATACCCTTCAAATCTTATCCACTTTCCTTCTACTGTAATATGAAAGATTTCCCGCACACAAACCTAAATGAAGTGATGCATAAAAAATACCCAAAGTAGAAAAGATGAGAAAAACAAAAATCTAATTCATTTCAACTAAACGGTTATGAAACCAGGGGTGTTTTCTGTCAGGTGTGAACAGCCACAAATAGCACAAATGCCCTGTACTAGTTCTATTTGTAGTCATACTTTCTCCTGTACCAGAAGCAGGTACAGTGTGGTGAATATTCACCATTGGTGAAATAAGAGAACAAGCAAGAGGGTCATCCGGCAGCAACACATAATTCTACTCCTCACAACCAATTTATGTGGGATTGGATCTCAATATCAAGGATGATGCCTGATCTGATGACGTTTTAGGAATATTATCTTCATCATGTTACCAAGAAGGTACGGTATGTTTTCTATCACAAAAACGTGGTGTAAAATTGTTACCTATAGCATAAATCATGTCTCACACGCCGACAGAGGCTTTAGGCTCACAACAAACATGTCAGATTTTGGTGTCAGACCCTTTTCACAGCTTTCAAAGAAGGAATGAAAAAGTGATAACGCCAAGTCAAAGTCAAGGATGATCGAAAATAGAAAAAAAAAAAAAAAAAACCCGGCCATTCCAGCGCCGATGCTGGTCCCACTAATGATGTCACCACCAGTTCTTGACGTTGCAGCCAATCATAGGCCTCAGCGGTCATGTGTCGTATACCCAGCAAGAGACTGGGTATACGATAAAATGTACCCATTAATGATGCCATTGACCATACCATATAATGTTGTAATCAGGCGCCACTCTGGGGATCACAGTCCAATGCAGACAGAGACACAGACAGGTTGATCTGGTCCCAACACGGGTCCTCCCGTGCTTTATTGGCACAACAGGTATACAGCGGGGGTATACCGGCGCCAGATACAAAACAGAATGGCAAACAAAACACCTGCTCATCTGAGCGCTGGTTACACAGTTCCCTCACTACACCTTGGACAGCAAGCAGTTCTTATGCGAGATCCTGGATATCTCCAGCGAGACGCTTCTCAGGCCAACTCCTTGACCTGTATGTCAGATCCACCTGGTCAGCTGACATAAAGAGGCCAGCCGAAACCTTGGCCTGGAACAAGGGGAGCAGACACCCACCCAACACTGTCTACTCCCGATAAAAGTGGTCCCGGGTTTTGGCTGAAGCAACCATACTACTGATAAACGTATGTCAACCACTTACTGTGGCTAACACAAGACAAACAAACGGCTTCTATCTCACCAAGGCCAGGTAACCTTGGTGACACGTCACTTATTGCTTCTTTTCTTGGTGTAAGCCAGGAATCTAGATGGGATGTACACACCATTAAGGACCTTCTTAGCTGCCACCTTACAATATACTGGGAACCCCCCTAAAAACTTGTGTGGGGTGGACTGTGAAACTAAAAATGTAATTGTGCCATTTTACATGGGTTTCACTTTTATGGAGTTCGCTGTTCATTATAAGTGACGTTATCTGTATTCAGCAAGTCCGATTACAGAGATACCAAACATGTAGGGCCACATGTATGAAAACTGTCTTGGTCTAAGACTTTCTTTGTTGCCGATAGCAACCAGTCAGAGCTCCCTTTAATTTTGTCAGAGCACTATATGAAATGAAAAGGGGAGCTCTGATTGGTTGCTATGAGCAACAAAGAAAGTCTTAGACCAAGACAGTTTTCATACATGTCCCCCGTAGAGTTTGTCATGTTTTTTTGTAAATTTAGTTTTTTGGGGTTTTTTTTTCTAAAACGTTCACTATTTGTGCTGCAACCAATAACTTTTGGGTAAGGCTCCTTGACCACTAGGGGCACGATCACTTGTACACTGTTTTGCATTATATACATAAAGCAGAAGGGCATACCAAGATGGCGCTCCTATAACATCCTGCATAGCACCATTTCTCATTCATTTAGATGCCACAGCCACGATTTCCCGAACGCGTTTTATTCAAGAATGAAGTAAAAATTAATTTAGTAAAATTTTTAGCTTTTGGTTCATTCAGAGAAGCGACGTAGCATAGCTGTATTACATTTCAGCCCCTTTCACACCTTAATCATACTCATAGTTGCCAACTTTTGAAAGTGGAAAAGCAGGAGATTGAAGAGGGCGGCGCGTGTAGCGCGCCACCGCAAAAAAATTTGCATGGGCACGCCCATCTTGTTGTTGTGCCACGCACCTTCAAAAAGCCACACTCACTCCACCTAACTGCATAACGGCTTTGAAAGAAAGCTAGGTAGATGTCCCCATCTAGCCAGGTAGTGCCCTTATAGCCAGGTAGTAGCCCCCCATAACCAGATGGTGCCCCTTACAGGCAGGTAGATGCCTCCTTGCAGCCAGGTAGTTGCCCCCTCTGTAGCCAGGTAGTTGCCCCCTTTGTAGCCAGGTAGTTGCCCCCTTTGTAGCCAGGTAGAGCCCCCCTATAGCTAATAAAAATAAAATAAAAAGTCGCTTACCTCACCAGGCTCCCTGCAGCACGGCCAGCTCCGGCCGACCGACTCAGCGTCGCATGGGGAGTGATTGCAGCCGCGCGTCACTCCCCCTGCGACGCTGATCTGTATGTACAGCGCTCACCGGTGCTGTACATATAGGGGGAGAAGGGAGGAGGCAAACGATCCCTCCTGCCTCCTCCCTGTATGGCAGCTGCACGCAGCGTGCAGCTGCTAAATGGCTGTGCGGCTGCGGCCACACAAGTCAGTGAAACTCGCCGGGCGGGTGAGCATGTAGGAGCGGCCCGGCAGCCCCCGCTGCCTGCTGGTGGCGGGAGGTTCGCCAACTCTGCCGGGGTGGCGGGGGGGAGGAGGGGAGAGGGGAGGAACCCCCTTTAGCGGGAGAGTTGGCATGTATGATTCATACTATTAGTATAAGGAAGAACTTACAGTATGATTCTTATGTAGAAACCACCTGATGTGCAAGGATTCAGCATGCTGGTCAGCGTCAGCTGGTCTCTACAGGAGAACAATAGGTGCTTCCTTATGCGATTAGCATGATTAAGGTCGGGAGGGACTGAAACATTACACAATATTAATCCTATGTCGCTTCTCTGAATTTGCTAACATGTTTTATTGAAGAATCAACTAACAATTCCATTAGTCAGAATAGTAGGGTTAGTATATTCAGAGAAGCAACACTGCATTATAATTGTGAAACGTTTCAGTCCCTCCCAGTCCTCAATCCTACTATTAGCATAAGGAACAACTAAGGCCTCGTTCACACGGCTTATTTCTCCGCGGATTGGCGCCGTACTCCGCGCCGGATTTGCGCTTCAGTACGGCGCCAATCCGTCGGAGTACTTATGTAATCCACTGCTCTCATAGAGAACAGTGGAATCCGTCGCTCTTCCCCGCTCGGGGAATCCGCCGCGGGGGGAGAAAGTGACATGAACATTATTTACGGCGCGTACGCGGCGTAAGCAATGCATTGTCTATGGGGCCGGGGAGCGGCGCCCCCGCCCCTTATTCACGACGGATTTGTGAGCGCAATCCGGGAATAAGCCGTGTGAACACGGCCTTACAGTATAATTCCTATAGAGAAACCTGTTGACCAGCATGCCGATTTCTTACACACTCCAGAGTCAGCTGGCCTACATAAGAATCGTACTGTAACGTCTTCCTTTTGCAACTTGTATGGTTTAAGGGGTTTTCTAACCACAATGACTAGCCCTCAACATATAGGGGAAGGTAAATGAAGATTATTATTAAAGACATTGCTTTTTTATTTTGCTTTGTTGAGGAGATGAGATTTTCTCCCTTCTGAGTGTAAACAAGTATCTCTTGGTTACTGACCATCCCTCTCTTCTCTCTCTTATCTGACTGTTGGAAGCTGCTGTTGGTCCATGGTGATGTCACCCCCTGCTGTGTGTAATCTATAGAAACGGAGCTTTCTTTGTTTCAGCTAAGGATACATTTTCACTCCAAGCTCTGTAGTCTTGTGTACTACAGATGTTACATCTCCTGCAGTCATTTCAATTTAACAGTAATAGCTAGGAATAACCAAGCTGATGTGCCAATCACTGCTATAGTACCACCCACAGCATGACTAGGAAGTGCGAGTCTGCAGCCAGCATAGTGAGAAAACCCCTCTAGAGACCAAACCATAACTATAATTATAATACTTTGTCGTGTCTCTGAATTTTCTGACACGTTTTATTCAAGAATCAAGTAACAATTCCTTGAATTAGCAGCGTTAGTAAATTCAGAGAAGCGACAAAGCATTGTGACTGTGTAATGTTTTGGTCTCTCCTGGATCGTAATCATACTTACTTACTCACTATGGCATCAGTTGGATCTTACAGAAGAACAATCGGTTGTTCCTTCTGGAAATTGTATGATTAAGGATCAAAACATTAAATAATTACAATGCTATGTCAATTCTCTGAATTTACTAACATCTACTAATGTGACTTGTTGGAATTGTTACTTGATTCTCAAAGGAAATGTTTTTGCATGTGACAGGGAGTGCTGTTCTGGATCACACGATGATACAATTTCTTCACACTTGGCTTAGAAAATCTCTGATAAATTAAGGCCATGTCCCCATCTCTGAAATACCGTCCGGAAACTTTAAGGGTATGTTCACACGGCGTCTTTCATCCGTGTGAACATACGCTTTTTAGATTGCATGTCAATTCTTTGAAAGATAGACCCGACCAGCGCAATGCAAACACGCAGCAGAGATCTCTCATGTGAACGCCGCTGCGTGTTCCTCATTGCGGGCAGTGATAATCTCACTGCTAATTGTTAGATCCGTCTCTGGGTCCGTCTTGTCGGTCCCAGAGACGGATCTAAAAAGCGTATGTTCACACGGATACAAGCCGCCGTGTGAACATACCCTTAGGCCTCGTTCACACGGCGGCTTTGGCCGCGTGGTTTGGGGCGTGGCTTGCGGTGAGGGTTTGCCCCCATGCAAATTAATAGGCAGGGGTAAAACCGCGCCACCAGCCGTGCACCAACTGCAACGACACCCGCGGCAACACCGCACGGCCGCCGCGCCGAGGACTCCCTGTCCTGTCAAGAATTGACAGAAGAGTTCTCAAACATGCGCGGCAAGGTCGCGGCCCCTAAGTCACGGCCAAGCCCGCGGCGTGTGAACAGTAACGCAGTTTCCCATAGGAAACCATGTTACTAAACTGGGTGCAATTTGGACGTGGTTTTGGCCGCGGAAACCGCGTCGGAACCCGCGGCCAAAGCCGCCGTGTGAACGAGGCCTTAGGGTATGTTCATACGGCTTATTTGGACGTGGTTTTGGAGAGTTTCTGCTCCCAAAACCTCGCCTCAAACGTGCTTCTTCAGAAGAGGTTTGAGGCGTTTCTCGGCAAGGTTTTGGATCAGGTTTTCGACGAGGTTTTCACCCATACAAATTAATAGCCAGGACAAAAACTGCGCCAAAAAACATGCTTCAAGAATTGACATGACACTTTTTCAGTGCTTTCAAAGAAGCCTGTAAAAACCTCGTTTATTGTCAACTACAATGAAGTTTTATATAGAAATCAATTAAATGAACCGGGGGCATTTTGGAAGTGTTTTGAACGAGGTTTTGGGTGAGGAAATGCTCCTAAAACCACGTCCAAATAAGCCAGGTGAACAGGCCCTACACGGGCTGCTATGGAAAAGCTGTACAACAGTCCCTACTGCACGGGTTTTCCGCCCGGCGGTTTTTCAAACATTGTACGGTTTTCGGGTGGAATATGAACAAGTGAATGTGAAGGGAGAGGGTTTTTCTCCGCTCATCGCGGAGAAAAGCCGCCCCCCTGGTGGCCGTGTGCACGACAAAAAATGGACAAATATCGGTCGGATAAACCGACCGGTAATTGTCCTGTGCCGTGGGGACGCACCCTAAGGCCATGTTCACACGGCTTATTCGGGGAAAGTAATTCAGTCCGTAATTACGCGCCGTAGTGCGCCAAATTACGGGCTGAATCCGTCCCAGTAACTACGGTATGCACAGTTCTCATAGAGAACTATGGTTTAAACGTCTCCTCTCCCTGCTCGGCGATACGCAGAGGGGGGAGAAAATTTGACATGTCACTTTCTAGCGGCGTATACGCGCCGCTAGCAATGACTGTTATGGGGGCCCGGGGAAGTGCCGGCCCCCCGCTCCCGCCCCCGGTCACACACGGCGTAATTGCGGGGCGGAATTACGCCCCGCAGTTAAGCTGTGTGAACATAGCCTTAAGAGTGTCAGGTCTTGTGAGATTTTTCAGCCTTGAGACTTGTCTTCTCTAAGCATCACCCAAATTACAGAAAATAAGTATTAGTGAGATAGTATAGAATATTTCTAGAGGCAACGTGCACGAAAACAAGCTTTTAAAAAAGGATCTTGCAGATGAGAACTGCCCACTGCACTTGTAATAGAGGGGTTTTACCTATACACAATGCCGCTGGATCTTAGGTTTGGCAGCTGTGTGTCAGGAATGGAAGTGATGGATTGATGGAGTCAGTGGCATAGCTACAGGGGTCGCAGCAATCATACTTGCGACCAGGCACCTGAACCAGGGAGGCCCACAGACCGCCCCCCTCACCGCACAGCTGCATCGCCGAGTCAAATAGACCCAGCTATGCAGTGATCGCAGCCACTGCCTGCACAGCACAGGGGGGATGAGGCAGAACAGCCAAGATACACCAATCCTGGCCGTTTAGCCCAATAGAGGATGCAGCGCTATGTAATACTGCCTGTACTAGACTCTAAACCTATGGCTAGGCTTAGGGCCTAGTAGACGGTGGTAGTGGCTTCCCGGAGTAGGCGGTGTGCTGACATCATGCTACCTGTTCCGGGTTCAAAGAGATATTTGGCAGGGGAACAGGGGAGAAGTATCTATAAAATATCATCTACTTTCTATCTATATACAGCATCATTTTAAAAGCACTTCTTTCCATTTAGCTATGTGAATTCAAAATAACCTAATTTTCGGGGGGTTCTATATCTGTCTATTAGAGCTACAATGGAGGTGATCTTAGGTCAAGCTCCTGTGTCTACGGAGAGTCTGTTTACTTAATTGGATCACAGACAACCTATCTGAACACAAGAGGGTCACTTTAGGCTATTTTGAATTCGTATAGTTAAATGAGAAGTGCTTTTAAAATGATGCTGTATGTATATATTTATACTTCGTTGTGTGTCTGTTTCTATATAACGAACATTCAGCCTTGTTTTTGTCTCAATTAGTAATATACAGCCGAGTGCCCATGTTTGTACTAACCTGATGAAGCGGGACACGTGTAGCCCGAGAAACGCGTCGTCTCAATCTTTGCTATGTTTCGCCGGCCCCATTGACATGCATTACTCGCGGCACACATTAGCCGCAGATAAATTGACATTTTCACTTATCTTCCCCAGTGTACAATACGATCGTATTTATAGTAGCGGGGGGGGGGGGGGGGATTGGGGCGAGGCGTAATCCATAGTTCTCTATGAGAGCTATGAATTACCGTAATTTCAGGAACATCTCGCCCGTATTAGAGGGCAAATATGTGGCGAAATATGCGGCAAAATTACCCCGTGTGAACATACGCTATTAGATGCGTGTTTGGGTCTGAAAGACGTATCTTACAATGTGCAGAATTTACATTGCTTTCAATGTAAAACACGCATCTGCATTCAAACGAGTGATCGTGGATGCGTCTTTCCGATCCGTTCAAAGAATTGTTATGTCAATTCTTGATCCGAAAGATGAGGACGCCCTACTTAAAACTATAGGATGCGATCCTGCTGCAGCCAAAATGCATCCAACACGCACCTGTGACCACAGTGCTTGGTCTACTATAGCGAAAAAAGGCTGAAAACATTAATGTAACATCAAATGCAAAAAAAAAAATGACCAGGCACTACACACAAATAAGGCAACCAGCAGAGCAGTGCTTATACACACTTACCAGATCAGCCTCTGCTCTGAGGTCCAGCTACATCTCATCCCTCTGCCTGGACAAGCTCTGAGCTCACACACCTGATGCCACTTCTTGGCTTTCAGTCACTCAGCTAAATTAAAGGGGAACTATCCTTAGGGTGCTTTCACACGGTGCGTTTTTGATGCGTTTTTTTGGATGCGTTTTTTGTGCAACAATGTATATAATTAATTGCTGTGCCTTCCTGTACAAAAACCGCATCCAAAAACCGCATCAAAAAAAGGCGATGTTCACAAGTCTTATTTCGGGGCGTATTTGCGGGCGTAATTATGTCCGCAAATACGTTTCAATTAAGGAACACTTAGATTAGCATTGATTCCAATGTAAAATACGCCGTATTTTCGCCATGTAAATACGATCGTAAAATTAAGTCCCTTGTCACTGATTGAGGTGTATTTCGCGACGTAAATCCCCATAGTAGAGAATGGGGAATGTATTTACGAAGCGAAATACACGCCACACTTTGTGACACGTATTTCGGGACGTATTTACATCCGCAAATAAGCCCCGAAATAAGCCGTGTGAACATAGCCTAAGGCTCTGTTCACACGACGGATTTCAACGAGGTTATGGCCGCAGGTTCCGACGCGGTTTCTGCGGCCAAAACCACGTTCAAATCGCGCCCACTTTATTTACATGGTTTCCTATGGGAAACTGTGTTAATATACACACGCTGCGGGTTTGGCCGCGGCTTTGGGTCCGCAGCCTAGCCGTGCGTGTTTGAGAACTCTCCTGTCAATTCTTGACAGGGAGTCCTCAGCGCAGCGGCTGCGAAGTGTTGCCGCAGGTGTGGCCGCAGCTGGCGGCACAGTTTTCCCCCTGCCTACTAATCTGCATGGGAGCAAACCCTCGCCGCAAGCCGTGCCCCAAACCACGCCCCACTTGCGCCGCAACCACGCCCAGCGGCCGCGCCACAAACCCACGTCGGGAAACGCGAGTTTGCGGCGAGGTTAGGACGAGGCTTGGCCGTGGGAACCGCGACAAAGCGCGGATGAACCCGCGCCCAAACCCGCCGTGTGAACGAGGCCCTAAGGCCTCGTTCACACGGTTTATTTCGCCGCTTTATTTGCCGACGGATTGACGATCGTCAATCAGTGGCAAATCCGTTCCGAAATAAGTCACAGCCTATTTTCTATTGATTTAAATAGAAAAATTGGGGCTCGTCGTTCACACGACGCGTAGTTCCGTTCCGGATTGCCGCCGCGGATTGACGAGGCAATCCGGACGGAAAAACAATTTTTGCATGTCAATTCTTTCCGGACGGATTCACCACCTTACAATGTTTGGAGATGGTGAATCCGTCGGGAAATCAGTTACAAATAGTGCCACACTTTAGTGACACTTATTTGCAAACTGATTTTTCAACTGATTTCAGAACGTATTTACGATCGGCAATCCGATGTAAATACGTTCTGAAATAAGCCGTGTGAACTAGGCCTTCGGGTGCTTCACACGCAGCTGTGTTTTTGATGCATTTTTGGATGCGATATTGTGCAGAAATGTACAACACTCATTGCTGTGCCTTTCTACACAAAAAAAGCATCTGAAAAATGCATCCAAAACGCAATGAAAACACACATGCGTTTAATGCTGTATATTTCTGCACAAAAAAAACGCACTGTGTGAAAGCACCCTAACCGCAGGTTTTGTACATGCTTGCATTTTTTGGGGGGTTTAACCGAAATCAAAAGTGGATTCAAACAAGAGGAGATTGTTACAATCCCACGTTGCAGACAAACCCATGCTCACATGCCTTGGCCAACAGCTGCTTGATTCTGCTGATAACTCCATACTTTGACCCGCACAATTGTGCAGCCATCGGCCATCACATGGGGGAAGGTTTTTCATGATGTAGAGCTGCAGCGGGGGAGTTTTCTGCTTTTTGTTTATCGGCAAAAAAAAAAAAAAATTGGCAGTGTAAAGTGATTTTTCACGGGAGAAACCTGCATTTTTGTACCCGTTTTTGATGCATTTTCTCCATCGGATGTGTCTGTTGATGTGTTTTTGCCTCATATTTTTCATTCATTTTTTTGTACGGGAAAAATTCATTGCATTTTTATGTGATTTTTTTGCTTTAGGTATGTTTTTATACGGTAAAAAATTTTCTATGAAATAAGCATTTATTTCACATGAGAAACAAACATATTTGATGCGTTGTGTGTTTTTTAGCATGTACTTTTAATGTGTTTTTTAGTACAAGTAATCAAAACGGCAATTGATATGTTTTTGATCTAAAGTTTTTTTCACACAGTATAAAATTTTGCAGTGGAATAAATGCTTACTTCACAGGAGAAACATGCATTTTAATGCGTGTTGATGCGCTTTTTGGCATGTACGCATTTTTAATGCACATTTGTGTGTTTTTTTTAGGAATGGCTCAAACAAACAACAACTTGTTTGGTCCCACAAAGGCCAATTTAGCCACATTTCGTACAAAAACGACTCAACTACTCTTCCTTTCATCAGAACGGATCCGTCATCCGTTAAAAATAATGCAGTGTGCACTGAGCCCTTTGGGTTGTTCAACGGCGTAACATCGGGCGCTTTCGCCGTTTTTATTTTCGCTTAAAAAGGGCAAGATGCGCGCCGAAATTACGGTAATCCTAATTCTCAGAGACATAGTTTTCACTCCTTCCCCAGGTACAATACGATAAGTGACATGTCATTATTCCGGCGGGAAAAGCACCCGAGTAATGAATGTCAATGGGAACGGGGGGGGGCGCGCGTATTAGCCCGAGATCCCCAAAGACACGTTGTACTGCGGCGCGTACAGTACACACCGCAGTACATCGTGTGAACATACTCTTAGGCCCCGTGCACACTGCATTTGACCATATGTTAAAACATGTACGTTAAACGTTTGCCAAACGTGCACGGTTCTGAGCAGACGTCTGACATACGTTTTTCTTTTTCATTTTTTTTAACTAGCATTTCTATTGGTTGTCAATCAGTTTTCCCTGCAAATTGATCGGGTAGGTTTGTTTATATTTTTATGACGGATACAAACGTATGCATTTACAACATGGGCACATATGCCAGGATACATTTTCCCTTGACATACATTTAAAAAAATTACTTGAAAGAGAGCAGCGCCCTGTGTCCTCCATCTGTTAAAATGAAACGCATATTTGACGGAAAGTGTAGAAACGGGGAATATTGAATGAAACATTGACATTCGTCCACGTATAGGAGTCAATGGATATGTTAACGCATCTGTTTCTCCTTGCGCTAGAACAGATGCGTCAATCGTTCACAATAACACGGGGGCACAGCCAGTTCACACAGGAAATTGTGGGGCGAAAAGTACGTCCCGTTTTCGCTGGGTTTTTTGGGAGTGCCTTTCATTTTCACGGCGCATACCGCCGCAAGTGATTGACATGTCACTTATTCCCACAGTACAATATTTTTTGTTTGGCGAGCGGGGAGGAGGCGTAATCCCTGGTCTCTATGAGAACTGGGATTAGCGTAATTCGGGGCGCATCTACCCCTATTGAGCGCAAATTCAGCACGAAAATTTTACGGTGTGAACATGCCTAAAACTTAATTTTTTATATTGTTAAGGATTACTGAGTAAAAATTTTAAATTGTAGGGAATTATAAAAAATTTTTCCTAGATTGTATTATTAGGGAAAAATTTTTATAGTTTATATTTTTCTTCAGGGTCATGTCAAGTGAACAAATTTTATTTTTCCTCTATTTTTTTTCTTTTGAGAGTTTTTTATTTGGTAATAGTGTGTCAGAGCGCAAAATGTGAAGAAAAAAAATGTTTACATTTTTTTTGTAATTGATTTTCAAAGTTCAGAAAAAGTTTCGGTGTTGCCTGCCTTTACATTTCTCCTCATAACTCAGGCTAGAAAAAAAGTAGGAAATTAAATAAACGCCTTCACTCAAAAATTTTCAGGCTTTCACAGTATGTCAAAAGTAATCTTTGTTAATATTTTACCTATGCAAACGCAAAATTTTAAAAAATGAGTGTCTAGCTCCTGACACTCTGTCCAAAATTTAAATTTGGGTCCCCAAAGGAAACTTGTAGTTTTACTGATTATTTTTTTTATGTTACTTAAGATACATGCCAAATCTCCGTTTTTGGCGGGGGGGGTCCCGCTATTTGGGGCCCCCTCCCGGGGGAGTTTGGGATTCCTCCCCCACCTAAAGGCGGCGGGGGTCCTTTAAATTACCGCGGCGCAAGATTAGAATGTATTAGCATATATGAATATGCTAATACATTACTAAGTGTAAAAAAAAAAAAATTAATTTTTTTTTTTACAGTTTTCCCTTCATGGGAGTAAAAAAAAAAAAAAAAAAAAAAAAAGTAAAAAAAATTTAAAATAAAAGAATAAAAAATTAAAATATAAATATTTAATAAAAAATTATTGTGCATAAATTACACGCACAAAAACACCTACACATTTGGTATCCACACAACCGTAATAACCTGTAGAATTAATCTAATAAGTTATTGTGAAATGTGAAAACAAAAAAAAAAAAAAATACTGCAATTATTTATAAGTGAACTTAAACTATTCCCCCATAAAGTACAATTTGTCTCGAATAAAACGAGGCCTCATACAACTGCATCATTGAAAAAATAAAAAAGTTACAACTGTTGAAACGCAAGGAGGCAAAAACTAAAAATAATGTTCTGGTCATTAACTACTTTTCAAGCGTTCGGCTTAACGGGTTAAAGTTTAAAGGGGTTTTGCCAGGATGTGCCTTATCTGCTAAGAATCAAATGTGAACAAGCCACACTGAGCTGAAAGAGAGAGAGACACAGCCAGAGCACAGAGCCGTGCATAAGGGATCGTGTGAAATGTTCACTCAAATAATCAAACTACAACTAGTGGATTCTGTATACAAAACACAACAGCTTTCTCCACAGCAGCTTGAAAGCTTCTTCATGTTCCCCGTCATCAGATAAAGCAGGGATCTTCTCAGATAATCACACTACAACTAGTGGATTCTGTATACAAAACACAACATATTTCTACCCGGTGCCTTGAAAGCTTCTTCAGCTCCCTTTCATCAGATAAGAAGTGTGATCTGCGCAAGCACGGCCAGCAGCTCTTGTCGGGTCTCAAGCCCGGCCAGCAGCTCTTTTCAGGTCGTATCTAACAGAAGCTTTTAAGTAACTAAGGGCAGGTAAGGCAGCCTGTAGCTCTCAGACTGCAATTTTTGTAATCACATATATTTAGAAAAGTGATTAAATACCCATTTTGGAGGATCCCACGTCAACATTACATCGTGGCAAAACCCCTTTAAGTACATTTATATTACTAGTTTAATGCTTTTCTTATTAAGGCTACGTTCACACTGCGTAATTGCGGCGTGTACAGTATGCAGTGCAGTACGTTGGGTGATTTGGGAGTCGCGCTGATCAGCGCATCTTCCCAAAGCACAGTGAGGTGTGGGGGGGCCGGCAGCCCGCTGGCCACATTGACATGCATTACTCGCGGCGCATAATCGCTTCGAGTAATTGACATGTAACTTATCCCCCCGCGCGTACAATACGATCGCATTGCATGCGCGGGGGGACGAGGCGTAATCCATAGTTTTCTATGAGAGCTATGGATTACCATAATTGCGGCGCGCATCTCGACGCGTATTAAACGCAAATACGCAGCGAAATGCGCGCCTAATTTACGCTGTGTGAACATACCCAAAGGGGTCATTTCACCGCGCATTTCACTGCGTATTTGAACGCCGAAATTACAGTAATCCATAGCTCTCAGAGAATTATGGATTACGCCCCTCTCCCCGATCGTACAATACGATCGTATTGTACATGCTGGGAGATAAGCGACATGTCATTTACTTGCGGCGAATAGGCGCTGCGAGTATTATACGTCAATGGGGCTGGCTAGCGGGGTACAGGCCAAAATTCGCGGTTTCAAAACTTTAGAAGTCTGTAAAAAATTAACTGATGAAGTATACAATTCAGAACTTTTAATTTGTAATTAACTAAAGTTGTACTTCATAAAAAAAATAAAAATCTAAAGACATTAGGTTAAAAAAAAATATTAATTTAAATGCCTTGATATGGAATGACCCTACAAAACACGGGGTAAGGTATAAACCGTGAAATGATGGACTCATGTGTGACCTGATGTTATCCAGGTAAGATGATCCACAGATGGTAGAAGGATAAGAAAACCTTACATCGGATGATGGAAGTGGGAGAAAAAAACCTATATGGACAAAACGATAATAACAGAAAAACCAAACCATCCCTATACTACCCTACCTATCTGGCGGAGCTACCGTCCCCGAAAGGGGCGACCCTACCCTATGAAGGCTATCCCCAAGTTTAGACTAAAATACCTTTTGTTGCCAAAAGTGATCCATCAAAGGTTCAAAAACACCCAACGCGTTTCCCAGTCTCTAATCACTTCAGGGGATTTGAGATATCAAAGGACCAAAAATTTCCAAAGGAGGCAGATCGATATAAGCTGATAAAAAGCAGTCACTAAGTAGTGATCAGACCGACATAGCTATGGGCCCGTGTGATGTCCAACTGGGCTGACGGTTACTACCTTACCCCATGTTTTGCAGTCATATAGGACTAAAATGATGTGTTGATGTGTTTATGCACTAGACTGGGCTCTCACAGCTTTTTTGTGCACTTTTTGACACAAAAATGTATGCTTTTTTTCATGACTGTCATTAATGCGCCCTATATAGAATGTAACAAATCTTCAATTTGCTTCTGATTCACCGAATCTTTAAGTAGCAAAAGGAATATTAGCCAAGCCAGGATCACCCATCTACATACAGCCGTTTCGGGGTATTTGCCCCTCATCAGTGTAGAGCAGAGCGATACTGGCTTGGCTGGGTGGAAGGCAAAGAGTGGCTGAGAAAGGGGAACATCACTCCTTGAGGAGAGCACCAGGTAAGGTGTATAGAGTTGAGACTGCCTTTTTGCCCTCTACTAAGCATCTGCATATCACAAGGCATTATGGGAAAGGAGCTGGGAAGCTCATGCGCCCTCTATAGGATGTAACAAATCCAATTTGCTTCTGACTGAAAGAATCTTTGAGAAGCAAAAGGAATATTAGCCACGCCAGTCATGTCATTAATTGTGACATTGGGGTTCCTTTAAATTAAATGGAAATAAGGGTGCATCAGGTACCCAGCTGCATTTTTTTCTGCACTCTGTTTGACACATGTGCTACACAAAAAAAATTCTGTGAAATCAATCAAGTGAACATTGCATAATGCTTCCAAAAATTCCATCAAATGCAAAATGTACCTTGAACTGAAAAACACATGTAAATATGCATTAAAAATAGATGCCGAAAAACACTCAAAAATGTGCCAATAGACATTTTAAATGAAGAAAATGCACAGAAAAAGGTGCAAAAAAACACCCCAGGTCTTTTTTTTTTTTTTTTTTTAAAAAGAGCCTCTTTATATGTGAAAGCTGCAGCCTGTGATTGCACTGCACTGGTCATGTGAAGAATGAACGGGAAAGTCTACTTCCGGAATCCCCAGGATGGCCACAGCGACGGGATAAGTGTATTCTCCTTCTATTCTAGATCATGCCCCAACGGACTTACGAGCACTTTTGATGATATTCTACTTTTTGGAGATGCACAATATACTATGGATCTTGGTGCAGATAGTGTAGATGTTTTTACTGCAGATTTTTCTACACTGACTTCATTGGGAGAAGGTGTAAAAGGTCTATCTGCAGATATAAGTGCAGATTTTGTCTTCTCCCATTGAAGTCAATGTAGAAAAATCCATCTGTGAAAAGTATCTTTTTAAGGTATGCTTCCTGGTGGGTATGGTAATGGAAGACAAAAAAGTGATGTATCACTAGTTTAAAGCCAATCCTCAAACTGCATGCAACGTCTGCCATTGTGGTGTATATATACTAGGGGAGTCTCCTGACACATACCAACATGGTCACAGACCTTCAAAGGGATCTGTCAGCAATGGGAGATTACTTAGGAAAGATTTATATTCCCCATCAGATAACAATTCTGGAGCATCTTTTCTAAGAGTTCTGCCTTCTTTTACTTTTTTGTTGAAAAATGTGTGAATAAGTTAAAAAGTGGCTGTTAACATAATGGCCGACATGTATGTACAGGGCTGCGCCAGTCTTCTGGTGTCCATTCAGCCCTAAAAATGGCGATGTATGAGTAGGCGCACTCCAAAATTAGGCGCATTATTGGGCGCCCACAGCATTTTGTACTGCGCATGGGATTGGGGTGGGGGGGGGCGTACTGAAGGCGTGTCACACCACAACCGTATGATTCTACACATTTATAACAGGAGGATGGCAAAACTGGGTGCATTACTGCTGGACGAGCCAGACCAGGTTAAAAGTGGTTTACCTGAGCCTAATTTGTCATTTTGGAGCTAGAAAGCGCCAAATCTATGACCCGCAGTAGAACAGGTTTTATAGATTCAGGCGCCTTCTACACTAAGGCTATGTTCACACGGCTTAACGGCGGGACGTAATTACGCCCCGCACTTACGCCGTGTGGACGGGGGCGGGGGAGTAAGCAGGGGACCGGCACTTCGCCGGCCCATAGACTATCACTGCTAGCGGCGCATATACGCCGCTAGAAAGTGACATGTGAATTATCTCCCCCCTCGGCGTATTCGCTGGGCGGGGTGAGGAGACGTAATCCATAGTTCTCTATGAGAACTGTGAATTACTGTAATGAATGGGCCGTTTTCGGCCCGTAATTGGCGCACTTCGGTGCGTAATTACGGACCGAAATACGGCCCATTTTAAGCCGTGTGAACATGCCTTAATAATGAGCACAAAAAAAAATTGTTGTCTGCGCATCAAAATACATACATGTTATCTTATTTGTCCCTATACAATCTATGGGTACTTTCACATGTGCCATTTTGGTGCAGTTTTTATGGCAAAACTAGAAAGAGGGAAGTTGGAAAGAGGGAAAGAATCCTTCCTATATAATTCCCCTCCTTTTTCTATTCACTTTTTGTTTTATGCTTTAAAAACTGCATCAAAATACGCCGCGGTGTACTGCGCAATGCGCCCCATAATTGCGGTAATCCATAGCTCTCATAGAGAATAGATTACGCCTCGTCCCCCCACACAAACAATACAGTCGTATTGTACACGCAGGGAGATAAGTGACATGTCAATTATTTGCGGTGAATACGTGTCGCGAGTAACGCATGTCTACGGGCCCGGCGGGCTGCGCCTCTGGAGTACGCACGTTTTAGCGCGAGCTCCTGAAACACACGATGTATTGCGGTGCGTACTGTACACGCCGCAATACATCATGCGAACATACCGTGACACTGTCCAGTCAGAGATCATATGATTAGACTATGTACTGACCCCCCAGCTGTCACTCTATACACTTTCAGGAGGAATAACAGAGGAACAACACAACATAAAATTCTAAGGAAAGATGTTCAAGAATTTTTATTGTCTGCAAGTATTTACTGATACAGACATATCAGGAGAGCTAAAGGCATGTTCACACGGCTTAAAATGGGCCGTATTTGGTCCGTAATTACGCGCCAAAGTGCGCCAATTACGGGCCGAAAACGGCCCATTCATTACGGTAATCCACAGTTCTCATAGAGAACTATGGATTACGTCTCCTCTCCTCTCCTCCCCGGGCGGGGAGATATTTGACATGTGAATTACTAGCCGCAAATACGCGCCGCTAGCAGTGATTGTCTATGGGCCGGCGAAGTGCCGGCCCCCCGCTCACTCCCCCGCTCCCGCCCCGCCCCCGTCCACACGGCGTAATTGCGGGGCGTAATTACGTCCCGCAATTAAGCCGTGTGAACATAGCCTAACAGGTCCTTTAAAATGGGTAAAATGTGCTAAAAGGTTCTCGATATACAAATGTGTTGACCTTTAATGTTTTCTTACAGCAAACCTGCCTCCCATGGTGTCAGAAGATGCCGGACTCCAGTAAAAGTGTTCCACCACGCACATGAGATCTGGTCACTGTACAGGACACTACAATGTCACAATGCCAATGGGGGGGGATTTTTTTCTAAATACATGGGAAAAATCAAGATGTTGCCCAAAACAACTAAATCCCAAGTCTCATTTCTTCTTGTTTTTTGGATCCACTAGGATCTGTTACATAACACCGCGTCATACGTGGAAGCAAAGAAAGACTATTTGTAAATCTAGATCTTCAAATATTTACAGAAATAAGTGGCTCCAACACCTCTAACTACGCTGCGCTGGGGGAAGGAGATTTTTTAATGGGTTTTAATTAAAATTGTAGCGGACAATCCTGCAAATTGTGTTCATCTTGTTACAAAGGCAGTAACATGGCATTTCATATCCTAATGAAGCTGCAGTATAAAGATTGCTGAACAAAGCCAAACTACAACCCTCATTTCTCACTGCCGATTCTCTTCTATTTCATATCTATCTATGTAACTAACATCTGTTTATTACCGGTCTATCCAGTACTAGTGGTATCTATTTCCAATGTATAACTATCTACCTCTACATATCTAATTCTTATTGAACACTCTATTCATCTATCTTTTGATAGCTATTGATTTATTTCAAAACCATATATATCTTACTTCATATCTATCTAATTATATCATACATGCCAACTCTCCCGCTTTTGGCGGGGGGGTCCCGCTAATGGGGGTTCTTTAAATAACCGCGGCGCCGAGTCGCTCCTACAGGCAGTGAAGCGGTCACTCACCCGCCCAGCGAGTCTCCCCGACTCCGTGCAGCTGCCGTACAGGGAGGAGGCAGGAGGGATCGTTACCCTCCTGCTTTCTCCCCTGTATGTAGAGCGGCCAGTTGGCACTGTACATACAGATCAGCGTCGCAGGGGGCGTGTTGCACGGATGTACTCACTCCCCCTGCGACGCTGAGGAGATCGTCGGGAGCTGGAGGCGCTGCAGGGAGCCCTGGTGAGGTGAGTAGTGTTTATTATTTTTTTTTATTAGCTATTGGGGGCATCTACCTGGCTACAACGGGGGGCACTACCTGGCTACAAAGGGGGCGCTACCTGGCTCTAGGGGGGCTACTGCCTGGCTATTAGGGGTCACTACCTGGCTATAAGTGGCGTCATCTGGCTAGAGAGGCATCTACCTTGCTGTCTTCTAGAGCTGTTATGCATTTAGGTGGAGTGGGTGTGGCTTTTTCTAAGGGGCGTGGTGCACCAGCAAGATGGGCGTGGTCATGCAAATTTTCGGCCGCGGCATGCGTAGCTCGCCGCCCCTTACAATCTCCCACTTTTCTCCTATTTATCGATCTATACAGCTATCTATCTAATACCCATCTCACATCTATGTATGTCATATATCTGTCTCTCTAATGTCTATTTTATAGCTTTCCATCTCATATCTATTTTATATTTATCCATCTAGGTCAAATATATGTGTATCATATCTATCAATAAATCAATCTATCAATCAACAGTATCTTTATCTGTCCTTTTATAAGGCTAGATCATGAAAGTAAGAATATGTTCACCCAGTGTTTTTCAGTCCGTATTTTGGGTTGGAAATGCGCTGCAATACGCCCGTAAATACGGACTGTGACTAAGGTAATTATACCTCTCAGAGAGCTATGATTAACCTCCATTTTTCCCAATGCGTATTTTGCGCCGGGAAAAAGAAGTGCCGGGGATAATGGAGGTGAATGTTGGGCGCCCCCCTTGCGCACGCGCTGGCCAGTGGCGTGTGAACATACCTGAGGCTTTAGTTTCTATCTGTTTCAGAAGTTCCATCAGGAACCTTCGTTGCAGAGGTGAAGCAGACACTAAGGCTATGTTCACACGGCTTAATTGCAGGATGTATTTCACCCCGCAATTACGCCGTGTGTACAGGGGTGGGGCGGGGGGTGGCAGGTCGCCGGCCCCATAGACATTCATTATTCTCGGCACGAATACACCGTGAATAATTGACATGTCACTTCTCTCTCCTCTCGCCGTATTGTGCGAGCAGGGAGAGGAGACGTAATCAATAGTGCTCTACGAGAACTGTGGATTACCGTAATGACTGGGACGTCCAAAAATAAGCCGTGCGAACATAGCCTTAGGCTAAGTTCACACGGCTATTTGCAGGGCGTACAGTATGCCCTGCAATTACGCCGGGTGTTCGGGAGCTCGCGCCGATCAGAGCGTACTCCTGCGTTGCGGGGGGGGGGGGGGGCGTAAGCGCCGTGAATAAATGACTGTCACTCATCTCCCTGGGCGTACAATACGTACGGGTATGTTCACGTGGCTGATTTGTACGCTGATTTTTCAGTGCGCAGAACAGCATCAAAACCTCACGTGAAATATTTCTTCAGAAGAGACAAGGCTTTTGACTTGAGATGCGTGTTTTAGGCACGGGTTTATCTTGACCAGCCTACAACACAACTTTACAAACCGCACCCAAAACCGCATTACAACCATGCCAAAAACCATGCCAAGGTTTTGAAGCTTTGCATTGATTCCCATGGGGATTTTCAGCATTGGAAACATTTCAAGAACTGACATGACGTTTCTTTTTAGCGCCAAGAACAGCGTTGAAAGAAGTGCGAAAAAACCGCATCCAGAACATGTAGTGTGAAGTACAACGCGGTTTTGTATAGGAACCAATGAAAATAAACCGGGAGCGGAAATGCTCCGAAAACAGCATCAAAATCCGCCGTGTGACCCCAGCATTGCCTGGCAGACCCTATTGATTGTAACAGGCCCATCGGGTTTCTGCCGTGCTGTTCTCTGTCCAAACAGAACATGCAACAGAATAGGACGAATATCTGAACAAAGCCTTAGAAAGTCACTATTTTTGCAAGCTTGCATCTGTCTTCCATACTGGGAACCATTGAAGTCACATGCGAGTCTCAGTTATGGCACAGGTTGACGGCTGTGGAGCTGTAATCTATATCTCATTATTATGTCCTATTTGTACACACAGTAGCAAGTTTCAAAGATTTTGCTCATGTATTCTTGTAGAAGGGAGTTAGCTGTATGTTAGGCTATGTCTCCACTGCACACAGAAACGGCCATTTTTTTCAGCGTTTCTCATTTTATAAAAATGCTGAAAAAACGGCTGAAAACAGGGCCCATTGACTTGTATAGTAAAAACGTTTTGTCTCCACAGAAAGTTTTTTTTCTGCTCGTTTTTTGAAACATGCTGCAAAAACGACCGAGCAGGGCAGAAAATTTACTATTGGAGTTTATGTAAAGCACTGGACGTTTTTTGCAGAAATCCAAAGCAATTATAATGCTTTTCATATCTGCAAAAAAAAAGCGTAAAAAACGTGCAAAAAACTGACTTTCAGCAGCTTTTGACAGGCAGTGGACATAAACTCAAATTTTCGGTGAGTTTTTTTCCCCAATGTCGTGTAGACCGAGCCTTACAGCAAATGAAAGCTGCTTTACAGGACAGGTTTAGTCTCTGAACTGCGTCATCAAATTTGCATAACTGTACAGCAATTTACACTGTAAATGTATGTGATATAACAGGTAGGCTATCCACACCTTGGGGGTTTATATATATATATATATATATTATATATATATATATATATATATTTTATATATATATATATATAATATATATATATATATAATATATGCGCTACACACATTTTTGTAATTATTTTGATAACACATTTTGCTCTCTCTTCCGCATCTTGCTTATATCACAGTACGAAGCAAACTGCTTAAGGGGGTTGTCCATGAAGGGTGTTCCTTACCTCTTATCTGCTCAGGGGAGAATATAAACAAGCCAGTCACTGAAAAAATCCTAAACAAATCCAAACTCTAAAATATAACTTTTTTAAAATATACCCATAAAAAATACGATTACGTATCTAAAGTCTATCTAAATCAATATATTTATACATAAACACACTGTCCCTATCTACTTTCCCTACACTGATCCTCAAATAGACCAAGTAATGGTTCCGATAAGGACGGCCTAGTCTTTGTAGGCTCACCCTATTGAATCACTTTCTGTCCCTATCAAACACCAGAAACATTAACATATACAGTATATATTTGTGTACAGTGTTTAAAGATATATCAATTCAAAATCCAAACACAGTTATCCTTATTCATAAAGAGTCCCATATAAAGTACTCAAAGGCTCACAGTCCACTGGTATGAACACTGCCAATTTCTCTTTCAAAAATTTTAGGGTAAATGCTAATACATCGTCCGTGAGGGAACATAAGATACATTATCCAGCATCAATTTCAAGATACCTCAAACCTTATCCTCGACCCGCGTTTCCCCCCTCCATAAAAATGGTTCATCAGGGGATCTCCTAGGGGACCCTCACACTGCCTCAAGATAGTTGTCTCTTCGAAAGCTGATGTCACTATGTCCTGGATCCCGTCCTTAAATAGGTTACCGCTCATTTACCCCCCCTCAGGTTGCTCACCACTCAGCGTCTTCAAAACTCTAAAGAGACAACTATCTGTTGGCCGGGCCCCCTTTTTCTGAGTGAGAAGGCAGGAATGCACGCTTCCCGTGAATACGACCGGGGCCAGACAGAATGAAATTAGTGAGTGTAGCCAAAGAAATGAAAGGGGGGAAACCCACCCGCACTGAGGAAAAATGTTTTTCCGAAAACGG
>JAODAL010047967.1:0-29416 GCA_025379985.1 Phyllomedusa bahiana | reverse complement strand
TCTGTTATAATTTGATTTTGGGGTATTGGAATTGAAGTCCAGTGTGCGTCCAATTCTGCTGCATATAGATTTCAATGCTATCTGGTCAGTTCTGGAGCACATTGAACATCCAAGGGTTGTCTAAGCCTGATTTTGCTGTTGTACTAGTAAAAGAAACAGTGTTTTTACAATCCACATACCAGTTAATTTTTTACTGCTCATTTATTTTGCGCAATTTATATCCAAGGGTTAGTTAAGCGTATTTCTGCTATTGTAGTCAGTAAAAGAAACAGTGTTTTTCAACGCCAAAGACAAAATTTTTCCTGGTGATTCCTGTAGCATAACTTATATCCAAAAGTTAATTAATAGTGTTAAGCGATTATTATCGACAAAGTTGAAATCCGCACAGTTTTTATGTTAATCGGAATTTTTCGATCACGCGATAATATAGGTGAAAATCTGCACATAATCTATTAATATTGCGCCATTTTTGGTGCTTCCTGTCATTTTGGCGGCCAGCAAATCAGCTTAGAGAATAGAGCAGGGTGAGCTGGGTGTGCGACGTCATGACTGGGATGTGTATGGTTGTGATTGGCTGGAAAAATCACATGACCTCGTTTTACATAGAACAGCCCTTCCTGTTCAGCATCAGTGTGTGTCTGTGTCTCATAAGAGCAGGACGTGTGCTAGGTCTCTCTCAATACAGCTCAGCGAAACAGTTCTCTTTGTTCACACAGACAACTATGCTTTTAGCTGTGAACATTAGAACATAGGTAGATTAGAGAATTTCAGTTTTTAGTTACTTAGGCTGAAAATTTTAAAGAAGCATCTAGCGCTGTACAGCCGCGGGAAGCGGGGGGTGCGGGCGAACACAGACAGACAGGCTAGCAGGCTTTTGAAAGGAGAGTGGATATTGTGCAGCCCAGACTCTGCTTTGACCCTGCATTGAAATGGCTTTTTATTAACAGTTTTTGGCCAGTTTTTGGTGAAATATTAGCTTGTATTTGTGCAGCCTGTACTTATATTAGGATACAGATCTTTTCTAGTAACTACAGGTGTATTTGATAGGTGCAAAACTCACCTTTTATTATATGTACACGATTTAATTAGTTTTTTTTCACTTTGGCGCAGCTCAGCTTTGTTCAAAGACCCACTTTGTACTTACAATAGGATACAAAACTTTTCTATTCACCGCAGGTGTATTTCATAGGTGCATAAACCACGTTTTATTAACTGTACACAATTTAATTAGTTTTTGTTCACTTTGGCGCTAGGCCATATTTTTATAAAAGGACCATCTATACGGATATTAAACCAGACAGAAATTTGCTAGTAATGGTATTGTATTTCATAGGTGCAAAAAACACCTATATTATCAGTACACACAAATTAATTACGTGTTTTTCACTCTGCGCAGCTCAGTTTTGTTCTAAGACCCACTTATCAATAGGATACAGAACTTTTCTGAGTCACCGCATGTGTAAATTTCATAGTGCAAAAACCACGTTTTACTATCCGTACACAATTAAATTCATTTTTTTCACTTTGGAGCAGCCATTTTGTTGAAAGACCCATCTTGTACTTAATATACCATTACAGAAATTTGCTAGTAATGCAGGTGTATTTCATAGGTGCAAAACCCACCTTTTATTATTAGTACACAATTTTAATTACGTGTTTTTCACTTGAACGCAGCCCAGTTTTGTTCAACAGACCCATCTGTACTTATATTTAACCATACAGAAATTTGCTAGTTATTGTCAGGTTATTTCATAGGTGCAAAACCCACCTTTTATTATCCTTTATACCATTTGAAATAGGTGTTTTTTTAGTTACGTTGGGTATTTCATTGGTGCAAAAAAACCACCGTTGTTATCCATAAAACTTGTAAAATAGTTGTATTGCACGTGGTGCGGCCATTTTCTCTATTTTTTTCAAATATAGCCACGGTTGTATGACAATTTTCTAGCAAATTTCTCAGATTGTCATTGCTGCAAAAAACGCAATTTTCTCATCCGTGTAACTTTTGAATAGGTTTATTGCTCGCTCGTTTGAATCTCAGTTTGATGCAGATAGCGCACTGTAATGATAGATTGTTGAAAACTAACAATTCTTAGTCCCTACTGGCAGTTGTAAATTCCCTGGGACTGAGGAAGAACACTGTTGATTTGTTCTTACGGTTCTTGCACCAGACCGCATTTCACCGGTATTCGCTAGAAACATTTCAGTTTTCTAATCAAGTTGGCTGTAGGAAATTATTTTTATTAATTTAAGAATACTGTGATTGCCGTCATTTAATAAGAGACTGTCAAAAACTCTTCATACTTCTTAAATTTTTTCTTTCTGAACATGGAGCGAAATGCAGGTGGTTAAGCGAGCAAAGAGGGGTGTATGACATGGTGGTCAGAGGTACTGGTAGAAGGGTGCTTCCTTCCAGTGCTGGTGACAACACGCATGCAAGCGGATATCGTCGGTTGCAGGACCGTCAGGCCTGTCATAGATGGGTCAGGGCCCTGTTGAATCTCAGTAACGAATCATCGTCGCCAATCTGTTCTTCATGGTTAAATGCAAACCTGCATCACAGTCTACCTCCTTCTCGTCTCCCAGTCACGGCCACAAATGTCCGTCCATCAGCATCCGTCCAACATGAAGCGAAGGCAGAAGCCCAAATGCAATTCGTGTACCGACCACTGTGGATAATCATTTTTCTGAAGACCTCTTTAATGACAAATGCGGTTGTGGTGTCAAAGGCATGTTACAACACAAGAGGCCAAAGAGGATGATTTTGTCTGCTCCCGGGCGTAAGTGTGATGTCGGCAACGACTGTGCAGTGGCCTCTTGCTTGTAGCCCACAGCTCCTGATGCAGAATGTCAGGACGACTAAGTCTCCTGTGTAGATGATGGATGACGTCGATGACGACATTGCGCATCCAAATGTGGTCTTTTTCAAGCAGAATTTGCTGTGTGAGTGCTTCATCACTGAACGAGGAGGGAAGACAATGGGTATTGACATGTACGGGTCCCGCTTCCAAAAGGGAGAGGGCAAGTCGCAGAATTCGTGCTGAGATGTATTCTGCCAGCCATCCGATCAGCGGAAAACACCGCTCCTCGCTATCGCCGTCGAAAAGGTCCAGGGACCTTTCAGCCTGGGCCTTTTCGAGCAAGCCTCTGATTCACCACCCAGCCATGTCAATATTCCCCTTTTGCCGTAAACACATCGTAGAGGCAAGTATCTTAGGTGTTTAACCACCACCAACATGACAAGTCACATGCGGTGAATGCATAGTCGACACGTTGCCAAAAAAGCCACACCATGCCAGCGTCCAACCACACCCTCTGTCTCCACCTCCTCCTCCTCCGCCATCCCCCCCCTCCCCCCACCAAGCGTCCTCACTGCCCATGTCTCTCAGAGTCATGTATCATGGATCAGCCTCTGCTTGCAACCTCCACCGTCACCCGATTACCACCACACAACAGGGACAGCCATCCACCATACTCCTTCCACCAGTTTGATGAACCTGCACGCCGTACAGGCGGCCGAATCTAGCAGCTAGCATTCTGTCTTCCAGAGGTTTTGGGAGCAAGAAGAAACACTTTTAACCCCAACCATCCCCAAAGCCAAAAGCCTGAATGTCGGCATTGCCAGACCATTTTGCTTTTGGAATGTTGCCTTTTCCATCTGGGTGACACAGATGGGTTCCATCCACGTCATGCCCTTGCCTGCCCCCCAATATACCAGATGCCAAGCAGGCATTTCTTTGCCAGAAAAGCCGTCCCTGCCCTGGCCAGCCATGCTCTTCGGTAGGCTGGAGCACATCCCTTGCCTGGCACATGTCATGAACCGTGTCGTCCAGAAATTTCTAAAGCGCTACCTGGGTCTGGACCTGCCTATGAGGAAAGGCTCGAGGTCTGAGTCGCACTTCCGCCGTTCGCAATCGAACCCCTGCTTCGTCCCTGCCATGCTGCGTTGCAGTTTCAGCTCGGCCTCCCCGTCAACCGTCTCATTGTTGACCGTGTCAACACGCTGGACCACAATTCCACCCTCCACAGCTCCAGCGATGTGTGGCAGCACGCAAAGCCATTACGCAGTACGAATGACACATGGCCTGACAAGCAGCGTGCGGACCTCGGGGTGTTGCGCCATTGAGAGTGGAGGCAGGTGAAAGAGCTCTGCACCATCCTTGTCAGTTTTGAAGAGCCACCAAAGTTCAGTGCGGACAATGCCCTTGTCACATGAGCATTGTGTAATCTTAGTTCTGGAACGAAATCCGTTGGAACACTCTGGAACATCAGTCCCACCAGCGAAGGAGGAGGAGACGCACAACTATGCGGACACGGAGCCTTTCTCATCTGTCGAATCCACAAGGCCCATAGTTTACTCATTTTTACGTCTTCATTATGCAGTGGTTCGGGTTCCAGGCTAGTGCAAGGCGCCGCCTCCACTCTCAGGTCATCATCTGAGGCAATTCAGGGCTGTGTTGAAGCTGTGCGCGGAGGAAGCGAGGAGGAGGAGAGGTATTCCTGGACATCTGACTTTACCAGACGTCCCTGTCTTGGCAAGAGGTTGGCGCGAATTTATGAGGCAGAGGAGGAAGATGAGAAGATCAGTTTGCTGATGCCCCTCGTCCCTAGAGGCTTGGGAAATCAAGGCTCCATCTCTCACATGATTGCTTGGATTGCAGCCATTTCCCGCCCAACAAGATCCTCGCAATAAGTGATCAATCAAAATGAACAACAGTTTACTATGTGGCCACCCTCCCTGATCCCCGGTACAAAACAAAACTCAAGCACTCGCCCCATTTCACTTCACCCACCCATAATAGAGAGAAAAAATGCAGGAAATGGATACCTTGCTGATTGAGTCAATGAGACATCTGTTTCGTCTGCTTCACGTTCTTCAAATGTCACGGTGAACAACGTCAGCGACGTGACAGGCAGTAAAGTGCCAGTAGCCGTAGCGGCAGAAGCAGCAGCAGGCAATGTGGCAGAAGCCTAATGGGTGACCTCTGCAATCTTTATTTACCACCTCACCAACCATGTAATGCAGGGCAACACATACAACAGACACAGAGCCAGTTAAGATCATGGTGCACGACTATCTGCGTCTTAACACCATGTTTTTGAATGTGTTCCAGACCCAATAGACCTGGGTATCCAAAATATGGATGAATGGCCCAAGCTCGCTGAACCTCCACTCCATAATAGAGGTGTTTGTCCTGCCTAACCAGCAACCAGCGTCATATCTGAGCGGATCACCATTCAAGCTACAGCTGGAGGAGTCATTACAGACAAAAAAACGCATCCGGCTTTTCCACAGATATTTGGATCGTTTGACCTTTCATTAAAAGAATCAGGCATGGATCTCTGAATGCTGTTGTGGCCCAATCTGCCGAGTCACCGATAAGTTGCCGTCTACTTCACATTCCTCTTCAAACAAATGGTCCTCTTGAAAAATTTTTTTTTTAAAATGATAATTTCTACTACTGCATGTTTATTCTCAGTTTCCCAAAAGTTCATATTGCTGGTTTGCGTGCGGAGAATGTAAAAAGACACAAGGTTTCATGACAAAAACCGTATTCTCCATTTACTTATCACTTTATCTTTATAATTTTTTTGCGGCATTGTCAATAGGTTTTTGGGTCATGTTGCCTCGTGAGAGACCAGCTATAAATCCTGGTCCTTTGTAACAGAAATGTGGCTTCTGAGTGGCATTTCTCCTCACAATTTTAAACAGTGCTGAGAAGTCATTTTTAATAATTTTTGTAATGCTGCTTTGAAATAGGCAGCAATACTACAGTCCCTATTATAAAAAAAATTGTTTTCTAACAGACATTTTTGTTCATCACAATTGTCAAAAGTGGCTCGGGTCATGTTTTGAATTTTTGGGGGCATTTTGGCTTGTGAAATGCAGCTATACTATACAGGTCCTGAATTCTAAAAAATGGTTGTTTTCAACAGACATTTGTTCTTCACAATTCACAATATACATATATATAATAATTATATATATATATATATAATATAGTATATATATATATATATATATATATCATTATTATTAATAATAGATCACAGGGGCAGTTAAATTATTAGGCAGTGGAGGTGTTACTGAAGCATTTCAGGCTGTGACAGCCCCTCACAGCACAGGGCACTAGGACCCAGCACAGTAATCTGATCTGCTCAGTGTCTCACACAGAACAGAGGTGATAAGGGTGCTTTAACACAGTATGTTTTTGGTGCCTTTTTTTGGATGCGTTTTTTGTGCAACAATGTACACCATTAATTGCTGTGCCTTCCTGCACAAAAAACGCATCAAATACGCACCAAAACCGCACCGTGGGAAAGCACCCTAAGAGGCAGGGGCAGGGGCCCTACTTGGCAGTGAAGAAATAGGCCCGATATCCCCTGCTTCTTGCAGTAGGTGGCAAAGTATGGATGTGGAGAGTGGCATGGGAGGTCATGTTGTTAGGGGTTAGCCTCTGCAACTCAATGACGTTTGAGGAGGTACAGCAGTGCAGATCCAACAATTATCGATGATGATGTAGCCGAGCCGCACTTGGGACCAGGGTGAACAAGGGCTTAATCATCGTCAGGAGAAGAGGACGCAGCAGCAAGAGGGTTAGTGTGGCCGTGAGTCAGCAGGTATCAGCATTGCGAGTGGGAGCCAACGGCCATGGGGTAGAAAACCCGCTTCTCCGTCCAATAAAGAAGCGGCACAGGGGCTTTAGCGAGGCATCGGCGGAGTAGTCACTCAGTGTGTAGCGTTGGCAGTAAAAATCAGCTACTCGGTGTGTGGCAGTTTTTGCTAAACACAGGAGTAGCCAACATGGTATATGTTAGAAGCTGTGTCAGAATGAAGCGGGCCAGGGAGCTAACGTTGGCACCACGGTCCTGCATCAACACATGTCAGCGTCACCATCGTGGATTTGGCCTGGGAGAAACTTGGCTCAGATGTGGTGCTCCATCCTGCCGCCAGGCAGCAGCAGCGCCCAGGGCATGCATGCCATTGCAGCCCGGTCAAGCTCCACCACCCGCAGAAGGGAGCTTTTTCTCTTTGCCACCCATCTCCCGGCCCAGATGCCCCGCTCCTCGCTACTCATGGTGCCAGCAGTTTTCAACGAGCGATTGCAAAGAGACAACAGATGCCTCCAACCCATCCTAAGGTGCAGAAGCTGACCATGCTCCTGTCCAAATTGGGTTGGGAATGCAGTCCCCCCCTTCCAATGGGGATTGACCATTCAGAGCTAATGGCCCGTGCCGGGCCGAGGTGGAGGTTCAAGCCGTAATTTATTTTCCAAAAAGGCAGTACCCGCCCCTCCAAAAAATATGTAGAACAAAGGGGGCCAGTCCTTGAGCTTTTCGGTTAATTCCAGGTGCACGGCAGTGCAAAAGTGTGGAGCTTTTAACAACGGTAAAGGGCCAGTACATGTCCTTTACGGCCCATGGGTAAAAATCTGTTTTCCTGCCCACCCACAACCAAAATTGGGGACGGGGACGCCGTTTTTCCCCCTCCACTTTGTAAACTGGCTGCTCCTGCGCCAAGGACCCCCCTCCCCCTCCACCAACCAACCCAATTTTAAGCCTCCACAAGGTGTTTGCCCCAAATCATACCACATGTGTAGGGCACAGCGGGTAAAGATTTTTTACACCGGCTTGCCTCGGGCGAACAAAAAGCCCAACCATAGGGGGGAAACTGCTCCGCCGTTAAAAGGCAGCAAAAAATTGTTGTGTGGCTTTCTCCGCCCCAAACGAAAATTCAAAACCCTTTGTGAGGGGGACAATGGGGAAAACATAGTGTCCTTTTCTGCCCCCGAGGAGGGAGGGGCCTTGTGCCCTGCATGGAAAAAGTGTTCAATCTGGTTGTAAAAAAGGTTCCTGAAGTTTTCCCACCGATTTTCAATAAATTTCTAAAATTTGGCTGGGAAATGTGCTTTGAAACCTTACCCTTTTTTCAAAACAAAAGGCAGGCAACCCCTCCTCGAGTTTCAGCAGCAGAATGGCCCCCCCAACCCACGCTGATATCCCGATGTTTCCCCCGGTTGGAACCCAAACCCTTGCACATGTTGGACCGCCCTGTATGAACAGAAAAAGGCCATTAACAAATTTTTTTTGATGACCCAGGCCGGACAGCAGTACTCCCCTGTGTAATTTTGGGGGGGGGATGTCAGCAGTGGCAGCTCATGTGTGAAAACCTCCCAAATTTTGGCCTTGTGGGCCTTTTTGGGAGGGGGGGGCAAGGGTTTTGTCAGCCCCAGGAAAAACGCGGGAAATGAATAAAATCATTCCACGGGCTTCATGTTTTTGGAAAACATGCTAAAAAATCTTTCTGGGGATGGAGAGTGGCGACTAAATATCGCGGCCCATGAGCCCGGGGGGGGGACGGGAAAGGGCCCCGGGGTAGAGGACATTGGAGCACAAGCATTTTTCTGGTAAAAATTAGTGTTTTTTCTACTCTTTGTGACAGGAGGGGAGGGCAGGAGCAGCTGGAGGAGGTAGATGGAGATGAGGAAGACGAGGGATGCCCCCCAAACATCGTGGGAGTTACAGTGGAGATGGAGGCGGGGGAGTCCCTCAGGGGTCATTTGGCACCAGGGCCCCCCAGCATGCTAAATTTTTGTCTGGCTAGTGAAAGGCCAAAAATAAATCACCATCCGGCAGAGGGATGATTTTGGGGCCTTCTACCTCTTGGGACCCTCGCCCCGGTGCAAAATGGGACCCTTTTTTCAGCTGCAGAAAAAAGGGGGGGAAAAACTCAAATATTTATTGAGAAATCCTCCGTAGTCATTTGGGCCACTGCCTATGGCAGCATGGCCCAATCCTTTTGACGGGTTTCTGAGGGGGGTTTCCTCAGCGTTTCACGTTTCCACTGCCCCCGGCTGTTTTGTGGGAAGGTGTGGGGGGTGGGAGAAAGGAACCACCCTCCTCAGCAGAAAAACCTTGTCGGGGTTTTCGCTGATGAGCAGCTTCCTTCCCCGCCTACTTGGACAGCATTTTGGCCACCCCTTTTGGGGAGATCCGCTGGACTATTGGGCAGCCCAAAACTGGATGTGGGGAAAAGGGAACTTCCCGGGAGTTTTGCAGTGGGAGAAGCGGTCCTGCCCCGGGCCAGTAGTGGGGGGTTCAAAAGGCGGGTTTTTCAGTGCCGGCGGGGGCCTTTGTTAACCCAAAAGGGGAAAAACCCGCTTGTCCCCCGGAAAGTGGAGGGATGCCTTTGTAAAAGATGAATCGGGCCCTTTTGGAATTGGGGGGCCGGGAAATTTCCAAAACAATCCCTTAGGCGTCAGTTTTAATCAGCCAGGGGACCCCCTCCCAAAACTTTGAGAAATGAGTCTGGGTTCAAAACTACCTGCCCCCCCGCCACTATTCTGATGCCGCCCCCCCGCTGATGCCCATTTTCTGCTGCCAGTTCTCCCTCCGGGCCCAACCCCCAACTTTACCCGGGACTGGTATTGCCCCCCCAACCCTTCTTACTGGGGTCATTTTTGCCACTCTTTTGACCTCCTTTCTGCTGCTGCTTGGGGCCGGACCTCCAAAAATGTCATTTTTGCCACTCTTGACCCCTTTTGTGCGGTTGTTGCTGCTGCGTTACCTCCACACCCCGGTTTTTTGTGCCAATCTATGAACCCCATTTCTTTCTGCTGTTGAAGCCGTCACCCCCCACTTGTCATTGGGCCACTCTTGACCTCATGCTGCTATTTAGGCCGTCCCCTCCCCCCTGTGTCAAGTGCCCTCTCTGACCTCATGCTGCTGCTGTTTTAGGGCCCTGACCCCCCACCTGTGTCATTTTTGCCCCTTTTTGGGCCTTTTATGCTGCCCGCCCGTTTATGCCCTGACCTCCCCACTGTGTCATTGGGGCACTGTTTTTGACCTTATGTGGGGCTGTTTGGGGTGCTGCCGTGACCCCCAAAAAGTCTGTCAGGGGGCCACTCTGGGGGCCTTTTCCTGTTTTGCCACCTCCAGAAAAGGGCATTGTGCCCCCCCGGCTGACCTCATGCCCCCGTGGGTGTGGGTGCCCGCTGTGACCCCCACACTCTGTCTTTGGGCCCCCTATTTTGCCTACTTTCCCTTTTTGTGCCCCTCCCCACTTTTGGTTCCCTTGTTTCCCCTCTCTGACTTCATGGGTGCTGCGCGCTGTTGCCCGCCGTTTACCTCCACACTTTTGGGGATTGTGCATATCTGGGCCTTTTAAAGCTTGCGCTGGGGTGTTGAAAGCCGGGCAACCCCCACACTGTGTCTTTGTGCCACTGTCTGACTAATTTCTTTTGCTCGGTGTACCGTGCCTCCCCCAACCCCTTTTTCATTTTTGCCCCTGACCCCAAGGGACCTGGCAGGTTTTACAGTGGAGTTTTGGGGGGCTTGGGGTCCCCGGGGGCAAATTGCGCAATGGCCCACAAGCATGTGTTTTGCCTGGCTTGTAAGGGCGAATTTGTCAACCATTTTCCGGGGAGAGGGAAAGACTTTTTGGCTCTCCACCCTCTTGGACCCTTGCTACCGGTCCAAAATGGGGCTTTTTTTTCCAAACTGCTGGGGGGGAGGCCAAAATCAAGCCCCTATAGAGAAATCCCCCCGTAGTCCCGTTTGCTAAAAGTTCTGAAACCAAATTTTTTGGGAAAAAAAAATCTTTCCCAAAACAGCTTTCCCTCATTGATACCTTTAAAAAAGTTCCAAGGGGGTTTATTTTGGATGTATAAACGTTGGGTAGTTTGAATCCAGTTTTTTGGGGTGTTTCCAATTTTGTTCAAATGCGTGTATTTGGGAAAAATTGAAATGGGAAAGGAGACCCTTAAATACAGGGAATGGGGTTTTTAGGGTTTAATTTTTTTGCATTCGGGTTTTTATTAGGATGGGAAATTTTGTACCAAAAAATTTGGAAAGGGGGCCCCCAAAACAAAAAAAGCTGCAAAAAAATGGCTTTGGATGAGGTTTTTTTAGTATGAAGAATTTTGAAAACCCTTGTCCAAACTTAAGAAAGTAAAAAACCGTCTCGGGGCTATGAAATAAATAATAAAAGATCTTTAGAGCCTATAGAGAGAGCGTTTCCTTGAGCCTCGTCTGTCATATCCATGTACCGTACCTCTTGCCTCCGCCCCTTGACCACGATCCTTGCTGGCTGTCCTGACCTTACATTTGTCCCCGACTCCGAGTTTGCCTTACGATTTTGTACCTCACTACATCTCGGCTGCCACCGCAAGCAAGTCACGTCAGGGGTAGCGACCTGGTAGACTCCCGCCGCAGCAAGTCCATCCTGCTTTGCGGTGGGCTCTGGTGAAAACCGGGACCTACTTAGATTCCACTCCCTGGCATGGCTATTGCCATTGTCCCCTTGCTCTGAGGCTCCAGTTACCTACTACTGTGTTCTTTGACACTATCGTAGGATCTTAGCCCTCAGCTTGTTTTTTTTCCAGCTGGCGCTGCCATGACTTTATCAGGCTGCATTCCTGCTTCAGTTTTTTGGTCAGTTTTGCCCCCGTAAGTGCCCAGGGAATTTTATAGTGAAGTGATTCTAAGAGCGGCGGCAGTCATACTAAAACATAGCGCTGTATGAAGACAAAACCAAGCTTCCTCTGCATATTTAAGCATGGCACAATGTTCTACAGCACCCTACAGGCTCTCTGCAGCCAGGAAGTAGCTGTCTTTTAACGCGATTCGCCCCAAATTTTTTCGGGTCGAAGCGAATTTTGCCGGAAATTTTGGCGAATCGAATTTTTGAGAAATTCGCCCATCTCTACATATGATCAGTGCATGGAACTAGCCAGGACCAGACTTATGCCAGTCACAGCTGACTAACACCTTAAATGCTGCGGTCAAAGTGGTGACATAGACAGAATACAGTGAATTTGGCAAGTATTGCTTTTAACTTATACAGGAGGAGTGGATGCCTCCATTTTTGGTTTTCTGCACCCAACCCATCTGCACAGGTTACTAGATCAGTGCGGTCTGCTTATATAGCTGGTGCCTTTTTTCTCTCTGGATTATAGAAGTCTGATGACTCAATGAGAGGTCTGAACTGGACCCAAGTGAGAGGTAAGAATAGTATAGGACCATCCTTACTGAGGTCCCGTTGTAGTCGGCGGCTGGTTTAAACATATTTTGATCAAAACGTGTGAACTAAGAACCTCAAAGTTTTTTTCATATATTGTAGATAGCATTAACGCTTTTGTAGGTTTCCCTGTTGTTTATAGCTCTTTTTCTGATGGTGTACTACTGATATTGGAGTGTGTGTATATGTACCACAGCCATGTCGGTGTACAGCTGGGTTCACAGTTTTTTTCAGAAATGTGTTTTTTTTTTTTTTTGTGCAGAACTATACGTTGCATTTGGCAAGTATTGCTTTTAACTTATACAGGAGGAGTGGATGCCTCCATTTTTGGTTTTCTGCACGTCGCCCATCTGCACAGGTTACTAGATCAGTGCGGTCTGCTTATATAGCTGGTGCCTTTTTTCTCTCTAGATTATAGAAGTCTGATGACTCAATGAGAGGTCTGAACTGGACCCAAGTGAGAGGTAGGAATAGTATAGGACCATCCGTACTGAGGTCCCATTGTAGTCGCGGATGGCTTAAACATATTTTGATCAAAACGTGTGAACTAAGAACCTCAAAGTTTTTTTCATATATTGTAGATAGCATTAACTCTTTTGTAGGTTTCCCTGTTGTTTAGAGGCTCTTTTTGCTGATGGTGTGCTACTGATATTGGAGTGTGTGTATATGTACCACAGCCATATCAGTGTACACCTGTGTTCACAGTGTTTTTCTGAATTTTTTTTTTTGTGCAGAACTATACGTTGCATTTGGCAAGTATTGCTTTTAACTTATACAGGAGGAGTGGATGCCTCCATTTTTGGTTTTCTGCACCCCACCCATCTGCACAGGTCACTAGATCAGTGCGGTCTGCTTATATAGCTGATGCCTTTTTTCTCTCTGGATTATAGAAGTCTGATGACTCAATGAGAGGTCTGAACTGGACCCAAGTGAGAGGTAGGAATAGTATAGGACCATCCGTACTGAGGTCCCGTTGTAGTCGGCGGATGGCTTAAACATATTTTGATCAAAACGTGTGAACTAAGAACCTCAAAGTTTTATTCAAAGACAGAAGGAGCTCCCTTTATACCGTCAGAACCCCACGGCACGCCGATGGCTTCCATGGGAACCCAGAAGCCTTTATTACGCTTCCGAGTTAGCTGGGACAGCTACAATACATAGGACTATAGTGATGTACTGCTGTGTATTGAACTAGCAATACAAAAGATTGCTAACTTAAGTAAAAAAAAACTAAAAAACACACTCAAAAAGGAAGTAAAACATGTACACCACCCTTTCCCCAACCCAAAAAATAAAAAGTACTCATATTTGTGTAATGCCTTAAATGAAATAAAAAGAAATCAAAAAGTCATATAAACCTCACAGTAGTACCAATGAAAACTGTCAATGCAATAGCACTTTCCCTTTATAATTCATGGTATACACCCTAAATGGTCTGCACAAGCTTCCTTAATTCCTGCATTCAAAACATTTACAAGCAATAGACCATGTCAGTATTCCAAAATAGGGTAGCATACTCTTTGTATTGAACAAATGTCCTTAAATTTTGTTGCTTTATACATTCAATAGAGAGGAATAGCTGAACATCGGCCATCCACAGTCTTATGCAACATTTGGAAGAAAGCTCTTCTTTCTCAAGAATGTTCAGATCAATGTATGATCATCTTATTTATCTTTGCAGTTCTCAAAATCTACCAATTTTCTTACTACCTTCATGTTTAAATCCTCATTCAGTCCCTTCGGGAGCAAAGCATCAAGAGACACTTGCCAATATGCCTTTGTGTGTTAAACATATTTTTGCTTGCGTCGCCTCCTTATTTCAGATAGCATGTATAACGGTCAATTGGGCTGAGATGTTTTTTTTTACAGAATTGAAAAGATTAAACATATTAAAGCAAGCTGAAACAGCAGGTTTAGGGTGGGATAAAACTAAAGAAAATTTACCCACCAATTGAGGAAAAAAGAAGCCAGCCTATTACATGTATCAACGATCACTGAATACGTGAGTGGCTTGGATACCTAGAGGCTTGCGAAGCCACCTGCAAGCCTATTCTATTATAGGACGATGCCAAATACCATGAATGTTGGTATGCAATCGGAAATAAATACTCTATTGACGTGATGTATTTAACTATTCAACATTTACAACAAGAAATAGACCAAAGAAAGGGTGAAATAACAAACATGGAAGAAGACTATAAAAAATTAACCACTTTTTAACAATTTAATCAGTCCAGGCAGGACTGAAAATTTAAAGAAACAGCTATTACAAAATAAATTTAAAAAGTTTGAAAGGGGGACAAAAGATTACATGTTGAATCGGGTTTATACTTGGGAAGAGGAGAGCTCACGGAACTGCCGTTTAAATAGATCAACCCAAAGCTAGACATATAAAGAAAATATATCAAGCTATTAAGAGAATATAGCATAGAGAACGAGTGTCATTACGATCCATTTTGTACAATACAAACACACAGGAGGCTATGGATCCTGGAGGCAATAATGGAGCTGCAATAAGCAGTACAGCCAAAGAACTACGTCCTATGCAGATGAGGACAAAGAAGAAAACTTAAATGAATTAGAAATCAAAATCTCCTCCAAACATCTTACAACTTCACAAAAGTCTGTGATAAAAAACAAATTGATCCATGCATAATTCTAAAAAGGCAGACAAAGGGGAAGTGAAAATGGATAGGGCACAGTATATGCCAGAATCCCACTGCCCACTATGTGATGACAATGTTTATTGGAGACTTGAAAGCAATCCAACTAGAGATATTAAGAGGTTATTTGAGGATATAGTACAATAAGCATTCACTAAGGGTTTAATAACAGAATATACTAAACAAGTTTTGATTAATAGTTCACTACGTGTACTGACACTATAAAATTCATAAATTGCTACCAGCTCCACCAGGGAGACCGATAGTGTTGATGTTAACTCCTTGTTGGAACCCTTAGCAGTCTATATAGTTGGTTTCTTGCAGAAGGCAGTTAAGAGTTCCTCATAGTTTGAGAGACACGGGTCAATTTTCGAGAGCCATTATGGAGATAGACTGCACAGAGGTGATGTGTACTTTTGATGTAAAGTCCTTATTCACTAATCTCTCATACAATGAGGTTACTACAGCTGATAGAGAAATTTTGAGTGAGGATAATACTTTGACTAATTCCCATATAGCATTCATCATGGAATTACTGGATGTTGTGTTAACAAAAAATTATTTTCACTTTGGGGAAACATTGTTCTTGCAGCTACATGGGACCTCGATGGGGTCTCCTATATCTCCAAGTTATGCTAATTTATTCATGGCATCATTGGAGAAACTGCATATATTTGTGTCAAAATATATAGACTTCATTCGGACCTGGTTGAGATACGTTGACGATGTATTTGTTCTATGGACTTAGAAAATTATTAACTGCACACCATTAAGATGCTTTTTAGAGTAATATATTAAATATGTTTCAGTAGATATTTCTCCAGCAGAATGGAAAAGACATACTTCATATCCTGTTTCGAGAATCCAGATGAAAGGAACATTTTCGGCTCAAACACAGAGCCTTCCTCAGCATAGTATGTGGAGGAGAAGAAATTGTGACGTGGGCACGCTGGAAGTATCATGGAAACATGATATGATTACTACTTATGCCTTTTACATTATGCTGGAGAAATATCTACTGAAACCTATTTAATATATTACCATAAAAAGCATCTGAATGATGTGCAGTGAATAATTTTCTAAATTGACTGTGGATTGGTGATCCATTCACTAGCACCCAGAATTGCATAATTTAACTCAGGTGTGGAACATCCTGCTGATTCTTCTTTGTTCTATGATCTGGGACAGGAGCAAAACTGCATGTTCCATATGTTGATAATATTTTCAATCACAAATAATTAGTGTAAGTGATTTTATAGAGAAGACATGAAATTGAGTACATTTTTCCGGTTTCCTCAATCTCCATTCGATCCAATATTTTCCCTTAAAATAGGATCATAAATCTAGATTGAGGATTAAGATCACTCCATTTTCACTGTTTCCTGTACTTTTGGTGGCCAACAAATTAGTGCAGAGCACAGAGGGGGGTCAAGAACGTCACCGTTGGCTGGTGTAGGGATCTCATTGGCTGCTAAAATCACATGACCCTGTTTTATCTATGTCACTGTATTTCCTGGTGAACGCCATTAGGATTACAGACTGTGAACTGAACACACTGCTCTCTCTGCTCTACTTGTTTCAAAACAGGCAGACACACCATTTCCCAGCGATTTCACAAAGGAAAAGCTGCTAGATAGATTAGTTGGGGTTGGGGTACAGCAATATTAGGGAATCCTAGACAGTGGGAGTTAGGAATTTTTATATTGCTGCTGCATCTTTCCTTTCTTTATTTTGATTGCCCAAAAGTTTATTGATCTTGTTTTGGGGTGATAGCTGTAGCACAAGACACTGTTACGAAATCTGCTCTGAAAGCAATCACTCTGATATACTGGCTGTTTGCAGCAAATTTGATTCCATGTCCAAAAGTTTATTGATCCTGTTTTGAGGAGACAGACGGTGTACAAGACACTGTTATGAAATCTGCTATAAAAAGCAATCACTTTGACATACTGTTTTTTTGCAGCAAATTTGATTCTGTGTCCAAAAGTTTATTGATCTTGTTTTGGGGTGATAGCTGTTACAAAATCTGCTGTGAAAAGCAAGTGCTCTGATATACTGGTTTTTAGCTTAAAAGTTGATTCCATGTCCAAAAGTTGCTTTCTTTGGAGTACAGTAATTTAATAAGAGTGGACAAATCTTGACCTTTTTAATATTTATCTTTTTAAACATGGAGCAAACTAGAGGTGGTAAGCGAGCAAGGAGGGGCATAGGATGTGGCGCTAGAGGTATGAGACAAGCTGCTCCTTCCAGTGCTGCAGACAACACAGAAGCAAGCACATCGTCAGTTGCAGTACCATCAGGCCTGTCATCGCTTGGTTGGCTCCCTGTGAATCTCAGTACTGAAGAGAGTTGCCATTCTGTTGTTCAGTGGTTAACACAACCTGCATCGAGCAGTTTTACCCCCTCATCCTCTCAGTCACAGCCACAAATGTCATCATCATCATTGTCATCATCATTCCAACCTGAAGCAAACACAGCCCAAATGTCAACCAATGTACAGACCACTATGGATAAACTATATTCTGAAGACCTCTTTGACACAAAGCGGTTGGGGTCAAAACCATTTCAAAAGATCAAGAGGCCAAAGAGGATGATTTTGTCTGCTCTGAGGCGCCCAATTGCTGATGCCCTCAGAGGAGGAGAAGGAAGCTGGACAGTTGGCAGAAATCCAGAGTGCCCAGCAATGCCTCGCAGTGCCTGTGGCTTCTAGTACCCAGCTTGAGGATGTAGACTGTCAGGATCAGGAAGTCACCTGTGATGATGATGACATTGCAGATCCAACGTGGTCTTTTCAGCAGCAGTTGCTTGCGAGTGCCTCATCAGTGGAGGAGGAGAAGGATGATGGGATAGTTTCAATGCGGGTCCGACCTCAGAAAAGAAGAGGGCTGTTGCAAAGGGTCCTCTGCTGCCGAAGTGCCGGAGCAGCATGAGCAAGCACCATCCCCAGTCCCAGATATTCCTTCCACCAGTTTGATCTACATGCCGTACAGCGGCAAATCTGGCAGCCAGCCTTCTGTGTACCAGGTGTGAGAACATAAGAAATGTTCTCACACCTACCATCCCAAAGCCAAAAGTCTGAATGACGACACTTCCAGGCTTTTGGCCTTGGAAATGTTGCCTTTCTGCCTGGTGGACACAGATGGGTTCCACCTTGTCATAACCCTGGCATGCCCCTAATATCAGGGGCAGAGCAGGCATTTCTTCGCCAGATAAGCTGTCCCTGCCCTAACCAGTCACATGGCAGAAAAAATCTCAAGTGCGTTGCCTACATCTGTGTCCACCATAGTCCATCTCACTACAGACACATGGACTAATAAGCACAGTCAACGGCGTTACATCTCACTGACTGCTCACTGGGTGAGTTGGGTGGATGACAGTGTCTCTGGTGATGATGGTGGGTCTTGGGCTTGGTGGACACTCTTCCACACTACTGGGATGGTGCAGATGGGATGGTCCAGATCACATGCCAAGAGAAACAAGGCCATTTTGAATTTAATGTGTCTTGAAGACTGTCAAATCACAGGTCAAGAGCTGTGGACAGCTCTGCGCACTGAGACCGAGCAGTGGCTGGGTGCTAAGAACCTGGCACCAGGCAAGGTGGTATGCGACAATGGGAAAAATCTCCTTGCTGCCCTTAAGATCAGTAGACTTACGCACATCCCTTTCCTGGCACATGTCAGGTACCTGGTTGTGCAGACATTTCTAAAGCGCTACCTGGGTCTGGACTGTCTGCTGAGGAAGGCTCGAGGTCTTAGTTCACACTTCCGGCATTCACACCCTGCTTTGGCATGACTGGCAGCGTTGCAACGTCATCTGGGCCTCCCCGTCAACCGTCTCATTGTTGACGTGGCAACATGCTGGAATCCCACCCTTCACATGCCCCAGCAATTGTGGCAGCAGCGTAATGCCATTATGCAGTATGAAGTGTTGTATGGCCTGACGAGCAGTGGTGCGGACCTCGGGGTGTTGAACCATAGAGAGTAGAGGCAGGTGAAGGATCTCTGCACCATTCACAGTTTTGAAGGTGCCACCAAAATGCTCAGTCAGGAAGATGCCCTTGTCAGCATGATCATTGTGGTGATGTTTTTACTGGAACAAGTGCTAGACAGTCTGCGGCAGCAGGTCCCAGCAGTGATGGAGGAGGAGGCGGACACAGATGCGGACACAGACACACACTCGCCGTCGGATGTAGATGGCCCGACTATTTCCCAAATTTATAGGTCTTCTTTAGGCGGTGGTTCGAGGTCCAGGGCTGGTGCAAGATGGCACTTCAGCTCACAGCGTACAGCACATGAGGCTAGCCAGGGCTATGGTGACGCTCAGGATGAGGAAGTGAAAAAGGATGGTGAAGCAGGGCTGGACACCGACTGTACCGATTTTCCTTCAGTGGTAAGAAGTTGGCACAGATTACAGGAGGAGGAGAAAGAGGAGGAAGATTTGTTTAGTGCCCCTCGACCCCTAGGCTTGGGAGATCCAAGCCGAGTGCTTGGATAATACATTACCTGCAACATGATCCACACATCAAGGCATGGTGGCCACCCTCCTTGAGCCACGTTACAAATCAAAAGTCAGCAATTTCCTTCCACCCACAAAAAAATTGACAGTAGAATGAAGGAATTTGAGACAGTGCTCTTTGACCAACTCGTGACATTTTTTGCGTCTTCTTCACGTTCTAATGTCCTGGTAGAACAAGGTCAGCAATGTGCCATCAGTCGAATGGCAAGTAGCCGTAGCATCAGCAGCAGGCAGCGTGGCAGAAGCCTACTGGATGACATGTGTCAATCGTTTTTTACCACCGCACAAATGCCTGTAAGATAGGGCAGCATTCAGACACACAGAGACGTTAAGAGATGGTCCAAACTACCTGCGTCAACCCGATGTTTTTGGATTGGGTCCGGACCCAAACGACTTTGGGTGCCAAACGGGTGAATCCTGGCTTGCCGGCACCCATAGAATTTTTTATCCTGCCCAGCAGCCAGGGGTATCTGGAGCGAAAATTTTACCAGCTTTGGGGTATAACTGAGAAATTTCCCCTTTTTCCCCCTGGAATGGGGATGTTTCATTTATCAAAATGAAATAAAGCGGGGTTCTCTGATTATGCCCCTCGGTTGTCTTTTCAAAAATTGTAAAAAGGGCCTATTTTTGAGCGATTGCGTCAACTATCGTCATGGGATCGATATCGATTGGAATTTTCTGCCGATATCCGTAGTCGAAAAAATTTATCGCCGTAAACCATTAAAGTCTAGGGGAGAGAAAAACACCTTTTTTTACACCCAAAACGGGGCTGGAGAAGCGGGAAAAATTAACACCAAACAGTAAAAGGGATACGGTTCATTTGGGAACAAAATTAGGCAACAAGAGTAAGAAAAAAACTCACAGACTTTTCATTTCCCCTGTCTTTACCACAGCATGCCCCTTTTACACCCCTAAAAGGGATATGTGCCCCCAAGCGTCGGGGTTTGGGTCCCATTCAGCATAGCCATGTACAGGAGAGTCTTCTTTTATGGCATTTTTGGGCTTTTAAATGGAATGAAAAAAACAAGTGAAAATTTTATTAACTCACCCGGTGTGCCCTGCATAGTTTTTTCCCTTCATCAGACGTTCGCTGCTGGAGCCGGGTTTGTCTTTTTCTACACATGACCCTTAAAACCCGATGACCCCCAAATTAAAAAGTGCCAGAAGCAGATGATTTAAAACAAACATTTTTCTTGAATGGACATTGACTTTGCCTTTGGAAAGCAGCATACCCTTAAACCTGTCTGACCCACAGTTAAAAATTGCAAAAAGGAGTCTTTGAACCACTTTTTAGTTAACGGACTTGACTATATTGCCCGGGCCACGATGGCCCCCAAAACCCCATCACACCAGATTTTAAAAAATGCCGGGAAAAAGGGTTTTCAACCCCCATTTTTGTTTTACTGGAAAATTGACATGCTTGTCCCGGACCGCGTGACCCCAAAAACCCCCATACCCCCAAAGACAAAGTATGACGACATTTGTGGCCGACTGGGAGGACAAGGAGGTAAACGCTGGTTTGCAGGTTGCATTAACCCGAAGAAACAGTTTTGGCAAACGCTGTTGTTACTGAATTCACGGGGCCCCTGACCAGCGATGACAGGCCTGAGGGGGCCGGAAATTTTAAACACCGCTGGTTGCGGTTGTCGCCAGCACGGGAAGGGGAGCCACCTTCTCTCGAAACCTTCCCAACCTTGCCCTACACCCTCTTTTGCTGTTTTACCACCCTGATTTGGGGGGGCCTTTCCATGTTCAAAAAGAAAAAAATTTTAAGAAGGTATGGAAAAAAACGCGGGAATTCCCCCCTCCACATGCTCCAGCAATTGTGGCACGGGTTAAAAACCATTATGCGTATGAATTTTTGGGGTAGGGCCCCTGACAAGCATTTGGTGGGGGACCGGGGGGGTTTGAACCATAGGGGTTTGAGGCGGGTTTAAAAGGATTTCTCCCACCATTCAAAATTTTAAAGGTGCCACCAAAATCCCTCAGTCGGGAAGAGGGCCCTTTTTCAAAAGATCATTGGGGTGATTTTTTTTTACTAAAACAAGGGGAAAGGACAGCCCTGGGTAAAAGGGCCCCAGCGGGGTTTCGCTCAGGAGGAGGAAGTGAAGGGGATGGTGAAGCAGGGGTGGAAAAACCCGGCCTTGTACCGATTTTCCTTCAGTGGTAAAAAGTTGGCACAGATTACAGGGGGAGGAAAAAAAGGGGGAGGAAGATTTGTTTAGTCCCCCTGGGCCCCTATTTCCTGGGGGCTTTTGAAAATTTCCGGGGAACTGAAGGAAGAACACTGTTGTTTTTGTTTTTCGGTTCTTCCCCCGGGCCCGGGCCATTTCACAGGTATTCCTAGAAACAATTTAGAGGGACAATTTTTTTTTAAAAAAACATTTTTCAAAAAACTTTCATACAAAGTGCGCTACCCTGCTCAAAATTTGAGTTTCCCACCGAGCGCAAAAAAATATTCAGAAGTTACACGGATGGGGAAATTTGGTTTTTTTTTGGGCGGGCAATGACAAATGAGAACAGTTGCTAAAAATTTTTCTAAGAAAATTTTCCCTACAACGTGGGTATTTTAAAAAAAAATAGGGCCGCACCCCCCGTGCAATACGCCTTTTTTTAAAAATTATAGGATAACAAACAGTGGTTTTTTTCACCAAAGGGAAAAACACCAACAGTAAATACAAAATTTTGAAAACCAAATTTAAGTACAAGGGTTGGGGATTTGAAAAAAAAAATGGGGGGAACCCAAAAAATGCAATACAGCTTTTTAAAAGTTTTATGGTTTAAAAAAAAGGGGGGGTTTGCACCAATGAAATTTCAACAGTAGTTTTCCCCAAAATTTTTGTATTCAAATTTAAGTACATGGGGCCTTCTTTCAAAAAAATGGGCTCAACCCCAAAATGAAATTTTCAGGGTATTTAAAAATTTTTTAGGATAAAAAAAAAGGGGGGTTTGCACCCCATGAAATTTAAACCCGCAATTTTTGTAGCAAATTTTTGGGATCCTAATATTAAAATTCAAAAAAAAAGTACTATTTCCCCCTCTTTTTGGGGGTGGTTTTGAAGGCCCAAAAAAAAATTAAAAAAAAAAAAACCATTTCAATGGGAGGTTTTTTAAAACAGAGTTGGCTGACAAAAAACACTCTCCCTTTAAAAGCCTGCCTGCCCGTTTTTGTCTTTGCCCCACCCCCCCCCCCCACCCCCCTGGGGGGCTGTACAGGGGTTGGGAACTTTTTTAAAAAAAATCTTGTCAACTAACCCAAGAGTTTAAATTCTCTAATCTAATGAGGAAAAACTGAACCCAAAGATGAAGAACAAAGGGAAAAGCTGTTCTATGCAAAACAGGGGCATGTGATTTTTCCAGCCAATGAAAAAACCATAACATCACAGTTTATGACGTCTCAACCCGCTCACTTGCTCTATGCTCTAAGTGATTTTTCTGGCCGCCAAAATGACAGAAAGCGCCGAAAATGGCGCGATAGTAATAGATTATGTGCAGATTCTCACCTAAATTATCTCGTGATCGGAAATTTCCGATCAACCTAAAAACCGTGCTGATTTCAACTTTGTCGATTATAATCGCTCATCCCTAGTCCTATTGAAAAAAATCTTATTTCAAATACTCATTTCTTCTTGCAAATTTTATTCTAAGTATCCAAAAGTTCCTTTTTGCTGGTTTTGGGGTCATGCTGCAGTAAAAGACAGCGATAGTCAATGTCATATTCAAAAAAAAAATCTTGTTTAAAAACTCTTCTTCCTGCTAATTTTATTCTGAGTGTCCAAAAGGTCATTTTTGTTGGTTTTGGGGTCAGGACACTGTAAAACTATTTTGCCATAGGCAAACTTAAACTCTATCAGTTCTCTATCTATAAAACACTAAAACGTAACTTTTTTTTATGTATAACTCTTAACCTCTATACACACTATTTAAAAACCTGATTTCTAACCCTTTCCATTTAACCCTTTCTACTTCTGAGGGGAAAGGGAAAAGCTCCTTTTTCCCTTATCAAGTCTGGTGGGAACCCCACCTACCCAAAAGGAAGCCTTATATATACAAGCAAATTATTAAACTCCAGGTTTAGGATCCCAAGCCTCCTACTTGGGCAATCGTCCCTAAAACTAATGGACACAGGACAAATAAGGCTCCCTTTTGAACCCTTGCAGCGGGTGGGACTTGTAGACAGAGGTGAGAAATCACAATTTAAAACGTCATGCCTGACCTCCCCAACATGTTTCACCAGCTAACCTGGCTTCATCAGGAGTTAGAGGTCTGGTCCCATGTGGTCTAAGCTCACTTCCTTTTATATCATGTTAGGTACACACCCTATTCAGGTGCTCACCAATTAGCCATCGGAGGATCCACAATACTCACTCCCCCTTCCACTCTCCTGCACACACACTAATAATATGTGCTGCTAAAGCTGCCAGCATACTCCCATAACTAACAATCCTCAGACAAGTTCACCATCTCCATGGCGGGCTTACGCCCCATCTTACCGTACTGCCCGCGCCCGTACTGTATCAACAGACATTTCAGCCCTGACTGTGATGGACTTCTGTCCCATCTTTCTCATATTATTGCCTCTGCGTGGCTCATCTAGAACGGACTAAGCAGAATAGGTGTTACATTCCACAGAACACTACCAGCTTTATCAACTCCCATTAACCCCTTCTCTTCCATGAGAACAGGTGTTGACACCAATAGTAAAGGTCCTATCAAAAAAATACTTATTCCAAATAGTCATTTCTTTTTGCTCATTTTATTCTGAGTGTCCAAAAGGCTATTTTTGCTGGTTTGGGGGTCCGACCACTGTAAAAGACACGAACCGTAAAGGTCGTATTGAAAAAAATCTTATTCCAAATACTCATTTCTTTGTGCTAATTTTATTCCGAGTGTCCAAAGGGTCATTTTTGCTCATTTTGGGGTTAGACTACTGTAAAAGGGGTGCCAGGGGTGCCAATAGGGCAGTACTCCTGTCAGGGGCCCTAATCAAAAAGGGGCCCAGTGATATGTTCAAAAATAGAAACTAGTAATGGGTGTGGGCCCCATTTGATTTAGTTGCATGGGACCCTGAAATGGTTAATAGATGACTGACGGCAGCCCTTGCTACTACTGCACCCCCTATAACTACGGCCCTGCCAGCTCTTCCTCTCCGTTACAGTGTCAAATCTCTTCATCAGTCCAAACTGAAGCAAAGACAGGCCAAATGTCACCCAATAAACAGACCGCACTAGATAATCCATATTCTGAAGAGCTCTTTGACATAATGCGGTTGGGGTCAGAAGGCATTTCAAAAGATCAAAAGGCCCAATAGGATGATTTTGTCTGCTCTGACGCCTAATCGCTGATGCCCTGCTTTTGGGGTCATGCTGCTGTAAAAGACAGTGATATCTTGTTTCAAATAGTCATTTCTTCTTGCTAATTTTGAGTGTCCAAAAGGTAATTTTTGCTGCTTTAGGGGTCATGCTGCTGTAAAAGACAGCGATAGTGAATGTCCTATTCCCAAAAATCTTGTTTCAAATAATAATTTCTTTGTGCTAATTTTATTCTGAGTATCCAAAAGGTCACTTTTGCTGGTTTTGGGGTTAGGCCACTGTGAAAGACACCATTAGTAAAAGTCCTATTGAAAAAAAGCTTATTTCACATACTCATTTCTTCTTGCTAATTTTATTCTGAATGTCCACAAGGTTATTTTTACTGGTTTTGGGGTCAGACTACTGTAAACGGGGTGGCAGGGGTGCCAATAGGGCAGTACTCCTGGCAGTGGCCCTATTTAAAATGGGGCCCAGTGATATGTTAAAAAAATAGGAACTAGTAATGGGTGGGGGCACCATTTGTTTTAGCTGCATGGGGCCCTGAAACGGTAAATAGATGACTGATGACAGCCCTGGCTACCACTGCACCCCCTATAACTACAGCCCTGCCAGCTGAACCTCCGTGTTCCCCGTTGAGATGTTCTTGCTGTCACCACATATATCACATGTTCCTGGGCCCTGATGAAAAAAGTGATAGGGTTCTCCTGCCAGTTACCATGTGCCATTTCCAATACTGGTGTCTTGTTAGGTGTCAAAGGGGCCCTGTAGCAGCTGCTAGCGCTGTACCTGCTATAGCTATGCTGTCCTCACCTTTTCAGTTAGCTAAAATAATTCAGTGACTCTTATAGCCAACTTTTCTTCACTAAGCTGTACCAAGTATCCAGTTTACTCTTCTGGATGGTAATTCCAGCTTCTCCTCACCAGTTTCAGTATAAAAATTAACCTGATCATCTTCTCCCATTGATTTTAATGGGAATCGGCGATTGATCGAGATCGAAAATCAACACAATTTTCTTTAAAATCGGCTCGTTCTAGATATTTTTACTGATCACTCATCACTACAAAAAATCAAACCACAATAGAGTACTTAGAAGTAGAAGTTAATAAAAGAGATGGAGAATTGTTTACCATGCGTTTCAATAAGCAAACTGATCAGAATAATATTTTACATAAAAGAGTTTTCATGCCCCTCAGACATTTAAATTATCCCACAAGGGGAATGTATTCGTGCCCCACGCATCTGTTCTGATGAGTCTGCATATGTGGAACAGATGCATAGGATTATTGACATTTTTGTGAATTGAGGCTACAAGAGAAAGGAGTTGACAGCAACAGGGTATGAAATATTACATAAAAATATACAGGATTTGTTAACCCCACGTAACAAAGAGGAATCTAATGATGTTATGCTTGTAACATCATTAGATAGACCTTCCCCTACGATAAAAAGAACAATTGATTGATATTGATATTAAAGGGAATGTATCGCTTCTTTAGTTCGGCTGATTCATACTGCTCTCAGCTTCTCAACTCTAGAAATGCAGGAGCGTTTCTTCCCCTCCCAGCTGGGTGACATCATCCCCCTTCACTGTTCATGCTGGCTCCCGAGACTCTCCCTCCTCCCCCTCTCTGAGTCCACATGTCACTGTGTCTCTCCCTGCAGTCTTATTTTGTAAGAGCTGTATAAAATACCACGAGCTGCATTCAATCTAGACTGAGCACTGATCTCTCCTCCTCTCACAGCGGGAGATTTGTTATAGTTGAATCCAGCTTTCTATGAACAGCACGGATCTCCCTTCTATGCAGGAGAGGCAGGGATCGACACACAATTGTGCTGTTTTCTGATTATAGAAGCCCTGCAGTGTTATTCTGTTTCTTCTGGCTGTGCAGAGTGAAAATGTACCGGTCCCTTACTTTCAGTGAAAGGCAGTGTAACGGATGTGGTAGTGGATCCTCTGGACCACCACAAGCGAAGGTGTAAGCCACGCCAGGGAGCGGAGTCTAAGTAGGTCCGGTTTTCACCAGAGCCCGCCGCAAAGCAGGATGGACTTGCTGCGGCAGATTACTACCAGGTCGCTACCCTGGCGTGACTTGCTTGCGGTGGCAGCCGAGGTGTTGCGCGGTACAGAATCGTGAAGCAGGCTTGCAGTCGGGGACAGGCAGAAGGTCAGAACAGGCGGCTATGGTTCGTGGTCAATGGAGGCAGAAGGTATGGTACACGGTAGTCAGAACAAGACACTCTGGAACGCTTCCTCTCTTGGCACAGAGCACTATCGATTCGGCAAGATTACTGGGAAGGGGCAGGACTTAAATAGGATTAGCGCCCGATCAAACCAATCATTGGCGCATTGTCCCTTTAAATTTGGCTGCAGTACCGCGCGCGCACCCGGCCAACCACAGGAGCCGGAGCGTGGTGAGGTAAGTGCCGGCCCGGGAAAGACGCAGCGGGCTGTGGGGACGGAGCTGCGGCATTGCCGCGGGTGCACCCGTAACAGGCAGGAATGCAAGCTCTGTGAATACAGTCAACTGGGGACTGAACAGAATGTAAATGAGCTCTCAGCTAGTGAAATGCAAGGAGGAGGGATCCGTCCAGGACTGGAGATCAGTGTAAACAGAAACAGAAGATAAGGGATCCTGTTAAATCAAGACAGCTTTGCTAATGACATCCAATTGCAAAGTTGCTTGTATTCACTGTCCCCTTATTCTGAAGACCATTTAATGAAATGATACAACCCCTTTAAGTAATGACCCAATTTTGGGGAGCTCTTTAAAGGGAGCCTGTCACATAGTTTATGCCCCCCTTGCTGAGGGCAGCACAAGCTAGTGACAGATATGCTGTTTCCATTGCTGTGTTTTGGAATATTTAGTGCTCAAATCTGCAGTTTTCAGCCAGAAAAGATTCATATAAACAGTCCATTTTTTCATACCCCGCCCACCTGAGGCTAGCCCCGCTCACTTCAACTGATAAACCTATTACTTTGAATAGGCAGAAAAATGTGAATAACTGCCAGGTGGGGCGGAGCTAGCCTTTGGTGGGCGGGGCTAACACCTGCTCATAAATAAAATGTGTGCATTAATTGCTCTAAAACTACAGTATCTTACAGAATAAGGGACGCAGCACTGGAAACAGCAGGTCCATCACTAGCTTGTGCTGTCTTCAGCAAGGGGGGCATAGACTATGTGACAGGTTCCCTTTAAAAATCATTTTTTGTGTATTTTTATGATAAGGTCCGAACATTAGGTCAACAACTTACGTCTGCTGACCTACAAGGAAAAGAAAAATCCAAACAGTGCAAGCTACGAACAGATAGAAGGAGCATGTTTCCTTGCCTTAACTGTCAAAATGGTAAATCTATAATTAAAGGGTAGACTATTAACCCTCCCTCTAGAGGCACATTAATACAAATATGTGGATTTCATACTTGTAATAGTGCATGGGTCGTGTTGAAATGTTGAATGTCCATATGTGGGTCATACGAGCAGACCTGTGAAAGCTCGGCTGAACTAACACTGGTCTGCTTTACCATTTTACAGTTAGAGTATTAGAGTTACAATGGTGCATTTTAGAGAAGATTAATGAGAAGGAGGCAGCGCAAACAAAAATGTTAACTACAAAGAGAGGCATATTGGATTGTGTCCCTGAACGACTGAATGAGAACTAAAATATTAACCCCTTAAGGACCCTGGACCCTTAGGTGTCCCAGGGTACCTAATGGGCTTTGCAGGGGGATCGCTCCGCAACCCCGCCCCGCACGGACGCCGGGTGTTAGCGGCTAATCGCAGCTAACACCCAGCCATTACACCGCGAGCAGGCAGCGTCGCCCGCCTGTGCTGATTAACCCCTTAGACACCGCGGGAAAGATGGCCGTGCCGTCTAAATGAATAAAGAGCGGTGCTGCGCACCGTTCTTCCTGGCAGTCGGCATCCCCGCAGCATAGAAACGGCGATCCGATGCCTGGACATGGCAGCGGGGAGCCTTGTGAAGGCTCCCACCGCTGCCATGTCCTCGAAACCGCCATCTTAGCACAGTCTAACGCATTGTCTATGCAATGCATTAGACTGCATTAACGATCGCACCCCCTAGTGGTCAAAACCCATAGGAGGACTCTATGTTAAAGTAAAAAAAAAAAAGAAATAAAGTTTTAAAGTACAAATAAAAGTATGAAAAGTTCAAATCACCCCTCTTTCCCCATTTTACAAATAAAAACAATAAAATAATAAAAAAGTTACGCATATTTGGTATCGCCGCATCCGAAAAAGTTCGATCTATAAAAATATAACATCATTTATCCTGTACGCTGAACACCGTAGAAGAAAAAAAATTCCAAACGCCAAACTTGCATTTTCTGGTCATTTTACGTCACTTAAAAATTGGAATAAAAGTGATCAAAAAAGTTGCATGCATTCCAAACTGCTAGCAATATAAAGTAGACTTCAGCCCGCAAAAAATGCACCCTCACTGATAAAAAAGTTGTTGGTCACACAAAATAGCGCCGCTGCGCAAATTAAAAAAATAGAAAATGTTTGGAAGTTTTTTACGGTACCAAAACATAACGGTATTGTTTTGTATTGACGGATGCATATCAACCTGTAGAATACAGATAACACATTATTTTTACCGAAGATTGAACGCCGTAAAAGCAGAACATGGCGAAAATATGTTTTTTTTACAATTTGTCCCACTTGGAATTTTTTTGCGGTTTCCCAGTATATTCTTTAAACATTACATTATTAAAGAATTGAGCAGTTGACAAATAATACAAACTGAAAGATATCATAAAAACCCAAAAGAAGAACGTACTGTCACAAAAGGACAGGTAACTGAATAACCGATAATAACAATCGTGGATATTGGAATAAAACAAAAAAATTTTGTTTTAATAAAATAATAAAAATGTGTTTAAATG
>JAODAL010047966.1:0-29417 GCA_025379985.1 Phyllomedusa bahiana | reverse complement strand
ACCTGTCACCCAGCCTCTTTCTTTTTGGGTTTTTCCCTAGGTCTGTAATTACATTAAACTGGAAAAAATTTTTCCTCCCCTTCAGTTTTCTGAGGTAATTTCCAGGGTCAAAAACCCCAAATGCCAAGCAGAGAATCCCTTGCAATTCCCCCACACCGGGTTTCCCTAAAACAAAACTCGGGGTTTTCCCACGGGATTCCCTTGGGTTTCCCCAAAACCCCCAAAATTTTACTATATAATAATCCAATTCTCTCTTTCCCTTTTAACCTCCCCTTGGGATTTTTTTGAGAAATAATAAATGTCACTTTAATTCAAAAATTATTTTTACAACTTGGAAGTAAAAATTTAAAACCCCAATTTTGCTTGTTTGCATTCCTCCCTTTAAATATATGTGTAACTTTTCCCCGATTCATGGGAAGTCAAGGCTGATTGTTCTTTCCTTTTTTTTGTGTATTTTTCTTTTCTTAGTTTCAATTTGTTTTTAAAAAAGTATTCCCTTTTATAAAAACCAAAAAATTAATACCCTATGTTGTGTCTAGAAAAATTCTAATAAAAAATTTTTATGTTAAAAAAAAAAAAAAAAAAAAAAAAGTTATGGCTTGGAAAAAAAGGGAAGGAGAAAAAAAGAAAATCAAAAATCTGAAAATGCCCCTCACCATAATCAAAATCAGCCCCCGAAGTGTGATGGTTTTTAAGATCTCGTGCCCCCCCTGGGAAAAAAGAAAACAGCTGTCGAACTTTTGATTATGCTCCATTTAATCCCTTTGGGGGCCCGGGCTTTTGCTGTAGAAAAGTGGTTAGGTTTTCGGGGAAAAAGGCCACAAAGACCGAAGTTAAGGGGGGTTTAAATAGAAGGAAAACCCGTCTCACCTCCCGGGCTTGCTTTTGTGATTGCGGCCCGGGAAAAACACAATTTTTAGCCCCCAAAACACAAGCAAACCCGTGGGGTGGACCTTTTTTTCCTTTTATTTTTGTATCAGTTTCCAAAAAGGCCTTGTCGTCATTCACCCCCGGGGCCCCTATTTTAAGCGGCATTTTTAAAAATCGCATTTCAAATTTTACAGACAATGTTTCACGGCCCCAAACCTAATTAAATTAATCATGCCCTTTAATTTATCCAAAATGTTACCAGAACGCCAAGCCAAGCTGGCAGCGGTATTGAAACGCAACATGCCCTTAACTGAACGCCCCTGGGGTGGAAAAACCTTATTTTTTTCAGCCCAGAAAAGCCTAAAAAAAAGAATTAAAAATTTTGGGGGGGGACCCAAAAAACCCTCAAATAATAAATGAGAGGGAAAATAGTACCCCGAGGATCCGCATTTAAAAAAAAACCCTTTTTTGAGGGCAACAGAAACCTTTATGGGGCTAAGTGGAAAAAAAATAAATCACTGACTGCCCCCCTGGACTTATTTAATGGGTAATTTTAATACGAGACCCGAAAAGTTTTCAAAAAAAAATAAACATTAACACAAAGATCTAGAAAATAAGTTAAAACCTACCCAAAAACATTATGAAACCCTTAAGAAGGGACAAAAACAAAATTTAAAAAAAAACTGTTGATAAAATGGAAAAAAAAAAATTTTGGAAAATAAAAAAAGAAAATATTCCCGAGATGTAGAGGACTATAGCAATAATAGGATCTACACCTGGATTAAGGAAAAACGGGGATTCATACCTAAATCTATTCTGAAGAAAAGACGCAATCGAAATAGAAGAAATGTTAGCTTTTCGGATCTTGATAGTGCAGACAGCAGTCATACTGACAGTGACACAGGAAACAGAGGCAGTACTTCAGAGGAAGAATCAATTTCTAAAAAACAAGACAAACAACAGTCAAAAAACGGGAAAACAAATGTAAAAATAGACAGCATTGCACAACGCAAGCCCACAAAAACTGTAACCCAGAACAAAGGAATATACAGAAGATAGAAGAGGACATGCAAGTTGTGGTGCTTACCCCGACGGTTCTAATGCAACCGCAATTTGAAGTGTTAAATCAGGGACTGAACTTTGCTCCTACATACAATTTTGAACTATTAGATACGTTGATGGACATCAATAAATTTGTGAGGTTGCTTACACATAAAAAAATACTTCTTAAATGATGATACTCAAAAAGAACATAGAGGACAAAACAGAACCAGTACAACACATTAGATCTATTAATATGAATTCTCTCTCATTTAAGGAACAAATAACCCTTAAAACACTGCAGGGGCTAGATGGGGAGACGCATGGGGAAAAGGGGAAGAAACCTATGGAGCCCGGCGTCCCCTCACCACGTACTAACCCCCAATTTTTCCCATCAAAGCCAGAGTTCTAGCCCCTAAAAAGGTTTCAAAACGAAAGGGAGGGGGATTTTGTAGCTATTCAAAATAAGAATTTAAAAAACATAATCTAAACGACAAGACAAAAAATTTTTAAACAATACAAATGAAAGCTAAAAAAAGAATTGAAAACAGGAATGTCGGGTTATCAAAGTGCTGCAAGGGGGGGGGGGGGGGCGGTGGTGGTTATGGACGCCGCCCTCTTGTAAAACAAGTACATAAAATCTTAGAGGCCCGTACTATTCCCGGGAAATTTTTAAAAAAAAAATTTCCAACTAAAAGTTTTAAAAAAAAAGCGGGGATTAGTGTACAGGAAGGGGAATGGGTCTGGGGGTACTCAATGAAAAATTTAAAATTATTTTTTATAAGGAGACCAGTGACACCCATTTTTTAGGGAACCCCCAAGGTCCATAAAAATCATTTTCCCCCAATTTTCGCCCTAATATCGGGAAAATGACCCCTTTGAATGAAAAAAACCCGCAATTGGGCATGGTTATTTGCAGCCTATAGTTCGGGGTTCCCGGGTTTTAAAAAAGAGATAAAAAACCCAGTTTAAAAATGTAGCAGGAAAACAATGGGAAAGGGAGTAAAATTTTGTTCCTGGATGTCATGGATTAATCGGTACCCCCACATGACTTGCTTTGGTAGCCAAAATAGCCTTTTTTTTCAAACAATAGGGGAAATCGAACAAAACCTGCAAATTTTTACTTTTGGCGAAAACATCTATTGAAATGTAATTCTTCAAATTTGAGAAAATTTATTATCTTCAATAGGGGTGCCCCGTGGGAGCACTTTTTCGCCGGTTAGCGAACATCATAGGGTGGTGGGAGCGCCACCCATTTATGATGTTAAAAAACCCCGTTTAGGGACATATCCTCTGGTTGGGCGCTACATCGCACCTAATTATTTGGGTCGCGTGTAGCGTTCATACAGCCTTTTCTGGAATATCTTAAAAAACAAACCAAATGCAATCTACATTTCCAGGCTTTTGGGAAAAAGTTGCCATTCCCTTTCTAAAATCCCCTTATGGGGAGATGTAAGACTGGGAGGATTTTTAACCACTCTTATATCGTAAAACAAATTAGGAAACCATTTTGAAAGCAAACAGCTGTATGCCAGTAACCCAAATGGGCCATCCCCTATGGGGATTTAAATTAAGGGCAAAGAGGAATGCACTCGGAGAAGGGGATATAAGATAGAAACAGAGTGCATTGAAGATAATTGCCCCAGGGGGGATACCAAAAAGGAGATATGAAAAGGGGCTAAACTAAATTGGCGGATAAAACAAACAGAGCGTTTTTAAAGAAGAAAACAAAAAAAAATAAATTTCAGAAAAATGATAAAAAATTAGTGTTTTTTTCTAAGTACAGCAAAGATTTTAAAACAAATCAAATTTTTCTTCAAAAAAAAATTTTTAATATCTTACGCCAAGATGAGACATAGCCAAAAATCCTAAAACGGGGGGCATAGTCATCCCAAAGAAGGGAAAAAATTAGGCAATATATTTTTTCCCAGTGCATTTACAAACAAAATTGAGGGGAAAAAATGGTTTTCACAAAAGGGATTTTTTAAAATGCGCTGGAACCAGATTTAATACTTGTAGCGGCCCTACCCCCCAAAAGAATTTTCTGATAAAAAAAAAATAACAGATAGAGATAAGACAGTTCATAAATTGCAATACCCATATTGATATATGTGATTTTATTTAAAAAAACCATGTTAAATAGTGGGCCCAGCACCAAAAAAGAAAAATAAAGACTAAAATTTGGCCATTCTAGTATTAAAAAAAATTATAGTCAAACATCTGGGGCGGCCAAGTTTTTTTATAGAACAACATAGGGGGAATTTCCCATTTTCCGTTTATGTTGACCAAACCCTTGCCCTTTAGAGGGGGGGCAAGGGACTAGGATGATTAGGCGAAGGAAGCCCTGGATTAAAACTTGATGGGGGCCTGGGGGGGATTAAATTTATCCAACGGTACGTCTTTTTTTGAATAATTTTTTTAAATTTTGTTGCATATAAATGTTTTTTTTAAATTTTGCTTATTATTTGTTTGCTTTTTTGATTATTTTTTATAAATTATATGTAGGGAAGTATTATTTTTAAAATTGATTTTTTTTATTTATTTTTAAATAAGAAAATAACCTTTTTAAATAGTTGGGCAAGGGGCGTAAAGCCCCGAAAGGTCTTTGTTACCAGTGGGGTTTGGGTTTGCTGCCCATGTGCCGTATTTTACTTTTTTCTACAATAAAGTCTCGTTTTTTCTTGCCCTTCCGAGCCGTGGATCTCTTTGAGGTATCAGCTGTTCTCCTAAGCATACCCGGATTTCCTGTGACGTCCCCTGAAGTTAAAGAGGACCCGTGACCTCTCCTGACAGGTCTGGTTTAGTAAATTCTTGTGTTCCCCGTGAATAACAATCCTGCAGCCTCTTCTCCATAACTCGTGCTATTCCTCTGTTCCCCTCCTGCAGCCTCTTTCCTTAATCTGTGCGTTCCTCTGTTATTCTCCTGCGCCTCTTTCCTATAACTCTGTGCTGTTTCCCCTGTTATTCTCCTGCGCCTCTTCTCCCAAAACTCGTCTGTTCCTCTTTATTCCTCCCGGAGCCTCTTTCCTATAACTTGTGCTGTTCCCTTTTTATTCCCCCTGCAGCCTCTTTCCTATAACTCTGTGCTGTTCCCCTGTTATTCCCCCACTATCCCGCAGTTTCTCCTTAAATTGTGCTTTCCCTTTATTTTCCTGAACCTCTTCTCCCAAAATCTGTGCTTTTTTCTGTTATTCCTCCCCTGCCCTCTTCTCCATAATTGTGTGTTTTCCCCTGTTATTTCCTGCAGCCTCTTCCCATAACTCTGTGCGTTCCTTGTTATTTCCCCCTGCAGCCCTTTTTCCCATAACTCTGTGCTGTTCCTCTGTTATTCTCCTACAGCCTCTTCTCTATAACTCGTGCTGTTCCCCCCTTATTCCCCTGCAGCCCCTTCTCCTATAACTCTGTGTGTTCCTCTGTTTTCCTCCTCGCCTCTTTCCTATAACTTGTGCTGTTCCTTTTTATTTCCTACAAACCTGCGCCTTTCTCCTATAACTCTGTGCTGTTCCTCTGTTATTCCTCCTGAGCCTCTTTTCCCCTTAAATCTGTGCTGTCCTCTGTTATTCCTCCTGAAGCCTCTTTCCTATAACCTGTGCTGTTTCCCCTTTTATTCCCCTCCTGCAGCCTCTTTTCCTAAAATCTGTGCTGCCTCTGTTAACCTCCCACAATCCTGCACCTCTTCTCCTATAACTTGTGTGTTCCCCTTTTTTTTCCCCCTGCAGTCTTTCTTTTAAATCTGTGCGTTTTCCCCTTTTCATTCCTCCCAGCCTCTTTCCTATAACTCTGTGCTGTTTCCCCTGTTTTTCCTCCTGCAGTCTTCTCCCATAAATCTGTGCTGTTTCCCCTGTTTTCTCCTGCAGCCTCTTCTCCCAAACTTGTGCTGTTCCTCTGTTTTCCCCCTACAAACCCGACCCCCCCCTTCTTTCCCCATAATTTGTGCGTTTTTGTTTTTTTTCCCCCTGGAGCCTTTCTCCTAAATTTTTGTGCTTTCCTCTTTTATTCCTCCCGCAGCCCCTTTTCTATAATATGTGTGTTCCTCTGATATTCTCCCGCAGCCTCTTCCCTAAAACTCTGGGTGTTCCTCTGTTATTCCTCCCACAATCCTTTCAGCCTCTTTTTCCCAAAACTCTGTGCTGTTTTTTAATCCTCCACAAACCCGAGCCTCTTCCCTAAACTCTTGCTGTTCCCCTGTTATTTCCTGCACCTTTTTTTTATAACTCTGTGTTTCCTCTGTTATTCCTCCCTACTCCTGCAGCTCTTCTCCTTAACTCTGTGCTGTTCCTTGTTATTTTATCCTCGCCTTTTTCCTTAAACTCTGTGTTTTTCCCCTGTTATTCCCCGCGCCCCCCTTTCCTATAACTCTGGCTGTTCCTTGTTATTCCTCCTGCAGCCTCTTCTCTATAACTCTTTTCTGTTCCTTGTTATTCCTCCGCGTCTTTCTCCATAACTTGTGCTGTTCTCTGTTATTCCCCCTGCGCCCCCTTCCCTATAACTTGTGCTGTTCCCCGGGTTTTCCCCCTGCAGCCCCTTTCCTATAATCGTGCTTTTCCTTGTTATTCCTCCTGAGCCTCTTCTCCTATAACTCTGTGCTGTTCCTCTGTTTTTCCCCGCAGCCTTTTCCTTAAATCTTTTCTGTTCTTGTTATTCCTCCGCAGCCTCTTTCCTATAACTCTGTGCTGTTCCTCTGTTATTCCCCCTGCAGCCTTTCCCTATAACTCGGTGTTCCTCTGTTATTCCCCCCTACAATCCTGCTGCCCCTTCTCCAATAACTCTGTGCGTTTTCCCCTGTTATTCCCTGCGCCCTTCTCCTTAATCTGCGCTGTTCCTCTGTTATTCCTCCTGGAAATGTATTACTGAATCTGTCAGCTGGGTGTTACCATCCCAGTGTCCCTTCACACACTACCAGTCCTGATTGGACAATGTCAGACTGTGCAGAGACCCCCCACAATTGTTAACACCCAGCTGACAGATTGGTAATGAATTTCTAGGGCAGTGTTTCTCACCTCCAGTCCTCACCCCCCAAACCCCAAAGGTCAATTTTCAGGTTTCTAGTATTTGCACAGGTTCATTTTGTCAGTGCTTTCTGTGGGAGATCCTGAAAACATGCCCTGTTGGTGGGGCGTGAGGACTGGTGTTGGGGAACACTGTTCTAGGGTGAATAATAGCGGAACAGCACTAAGTTTTAACAAAAAAAAAACATTTTAAATGATTTTTTTAGGGAACACAAGTATTTACTATATCAGACATCTCAGGAGCGGCCATAGATTCTCTTTAAATGTCACCATTTGCAAATTCTAGGTTAAGTTGGCGGCTACATGACATGAATGGGAGACAGAGCAGGAATGCTAAGCACCCTGGGTCCCACCAGAGAGGCAAATGGGAGACCTTGTAGCCCTGATATACTCTGTAAAGTAATATGATAAATAAGTTCCTCAATTCTCTAATAAAGTTATTGCTCTCAGAATGGGGCGAGGGAAGAACAAAAAACAAATGCTGCCTGTAGGAGAGGATTTTTTATTTTTTTTTGCTTGCAGCTCCTTTTATGAACTTATTACCTGGGGGGCTGTTGTTAGTTTTAGTTTATGCTAGAACTTTTTTTTTTTTTCATGGAGTATGTGAGTGAAAGACTACATTGTCAGGGCCGGATGTTTTAACTCAGGGGTGTCAAACTGTGGCCCTCCAGCTGTTGGGAAACTACAACTCCCATCATCCCCCTGTTTTTAGATTATACAAATGCATATGGGAGTTGTGTTTCCCAAAGCTGGAGGGCCGCAGTTTTTGAACCTTTTGTTTTTAACTTGTTTTTGGTGTTTCTTTTATGTTTTTGGCAAAAAAAAAAAAAACCTAACAAAAACTGACATTTTCTTCTACAGTATTGAAGTATTTGGCCTGCTCAAATGAATTGTCTGGGGAACGGTAGACATATGGGGGTGGGGGATTGGGATGCGGGGGTAATATAAGGGTCTGAAGGGCGGAGAATTCTGGGGAGTAGGGACAGTGAGGTGTGGGGAAGTGGATACTTATAGGGTTGGAGACATATGGGTGTCAGGAGGATTACTGAAAGGTCTGAGGGGAGGAGAAACAAAAGGGGTGGGGTACTGGGGTCCGGGGAACTGAAGAAAGAAGGGGGTGGGGGTAACATAAGGGTTTGGGGAGGGGGGACAGAGGGGTTTTTGGGGGGGATTTTAGGGGGTTTAACTGGGGGTTTGGGATGTGGGCCGGGGGGGGGGTTGGGGGGTTTTTTCAATTAGGGACTTAGGGGTTTTTGGGGCGGGGGTTGGAGGGGGAGGTCTGGGGCGGGCAAAAATAGGGAAAAAATTGGGGGGTTTGGGGGGGGGAAAACTTTGGGGTGTGGGGGGGGGAGTTGGAGGTTGGGGGGGGGACTTTTTTGGGGGGAATTGGGGTGGGGGGAAAAGGTTGGGGGGGATTGGAGGTCTGGGGGGGGGGGACTGAGGTTCCTGGGCGGGGGGTTGGGGGTTTGGGGGCGGGGGCCCTTTTTGGGGAAAATCGGGTGGGGGGATTGGGGGTCTGGGGGGCGGGGTTTTTGGATTGGGGGGGGGGATTTTTGGGAGGTCTGGGCGGGGGATTATGGGGGTTCGGGGGGGGACTTAAAGGGGGGGCTGGGGCGGGGACTTATGGGAGGTCTGGGGCGGGGACTTATGGGAGGTCTGGGGCGGGGACTTATGGGAGGTCTGGGGCGGGGACTTATGGGAGGTCTGGGGCGGGGACTTATGGAGGTCGGGGCGGGATTTGGGAGGTCTGGGGGGGACTTATGGGATTGGGGCGGGGATTGGAGGTGTCGGGGGCGGGGACTTATGGGTTGTCGGGCGGGGAGTTGGAGGTCTGGGGCGGGGACTTATGGGTTGTCGGGCGGGGAGTTGGAGGTCTGGGGCGGGGACTTATGGGAGGTCTGGGGCGGGGACTTATGGGTTGTCGGGCGGGGAGTTGGAGGTCTGGGGCAGGTACTTGGAGGTCTGGGGCGGGGGCTTATGGGTTGTCGCGGGGGGGTTTGGGTTGGAGGGGCGGTTATTGGGGGAAGGTAGGATGGGAAAGGAGGATAGGTTTAGAGAGACGGGTCTGGAGAGGAGATAATTGTGGGGATGTAGACAAATGGGTCTTGGGGGAAACAGAGGACTCAGGAGGAACAGAGTGGTCTCATGGTGGTAGAGATATGCGGTTGGGGACGTATGGTTGTCGGGGGGGTGACGTTGGCGTCTGGGATGAAGATAGAGGACGGGTTTAGGGGGAGGCAGAGGGTGGCGGAAAGGGCTGAAAGTGAGACAGAGAGAGCAGAGGTGCTTGGAGAGGTTGGAGGGGAGGAATCTGTGGGGTATGGCCCCCAAAGGGGCCCCCATTATGGAAAAATTTGCCGTATAGCCCCGTGTGGTGATAATATGAGCCGGTTCAAAAATTTTCCTCGGTTTGGCCCAAAATGATTAGGGAATTCAATATGGGAAGGGTTTTAAAAAAAACCCCCTTGAAAGGGGGTAAAACGCCATGGTTGGATTTTTGGTAATCCCCCTCGACGTCATTAAAATTCCCTAATCATTGGCCAAACCTTGGATTTTTGGCCCTTTGTGGGCCCCCAGTCCCCCGCGGTTTTCGAGGGGGTGCTCCTCACATACATTATACCAGGGGTGTTTTCAGGCATTTCAGAAAACCCCTCATTCATAAAGTCTATGGGAAAATTTTTTACAATTTTTTTTTTTTTTCAGCAACTTAAAATGTGCCCAATTCTCATAAAAATTTTTTTAAAAAACCCGTCAATAGGTTAGCCCCCCTTGTGAGGGGAGCACAAAATGTGTCAGACCCGTGTTTCCCCGCGCTGGTTTAAACCTGTAAATGCTGCAGTTTTAGAGCATTTTCCCCTCAATTTTTTTTAAAAGAGGTGTTACCCCGCCCACCCAAAGGGGTTGCCCCCCCACGAAGTTATTCACAGGTTCTACCATTCAAAGTAAAAGGTTTGTCAGTTTTAGGGGGGCGGGTGGACTCGGTGGGGGGGGTTTTTAAAAAAAAAAGACTCTCTGAAGGTCTTTCTGGTGAAAACTGCAGATTTAGAATAAATACACGAAAAAAGCCGCACTTACAGAATAAGGGCACAGGCGGAAACAGCAGGTTGAACAGTTGTGCTGCCCTCAGCAAAAGGGGGGAAAAACTATGTAAGGTTCTCTTAAGTGAATCTGGGGGGAAGGGTCCACCGCGCACTTTATCTTTTGGGGGACTGACAATAAAGCAAAAGGGTGATAGTGGAGATTAGCTTTCTCCCCTTTCCTTTTCATACAGATCGTTATCTCCCTTTTATTGGTTTTTCTGTAATCTAATGTAATAGACCAGAATCAGCAGAGACTACACACATCTGTTGTGCCCTGTTTACCTGTAATTATTACTGTCCCAGTCTGGTCATAAAAACCAAATTCATCATTGTCCATACATAAAAAATGAAAGCTTTAGGACCCAACATTTTACAGCTTGTATTTAGGTATTCTCTACATGAAATGTTGAGTTGCTCAGTAAAAGTATTACTGATCCTGGTTACATCCTGTATTATCATCCAGAGCTGCGCTCACTAATGCTGCTGAGTGCAGTCACTGTACATTACATTACTTATCCTGTACTGATCCTGAGTTACATCCTGTATATACTCCAGATCTGCACTTCACTAATCTGCTGGTGCAGTCAACTGTACAAACATTACTTATCCTTACTGATTCCTGAGATTACATCAGTAATATCCCTCCATAAGCTGCGACTCACTATCTGCCTGGTTGCAGTCACTGTGTACATACATTAACTTATCCTGTACTGATCCTTAGTTAACCTCCTGTATTGATCCACCAGAGCTCACTCATCAAATTCTGCTGGTTCAGTTCACAGTGTACAGACATTACTATATCTGTACTGAGCCTGAGTTACATCCTGTAATAACCTCCATATCTAAACTCACTTTCTTCTGGTGCCTTCACTGTATTACATACATTATCATATCCTGTACTGTCCAGAGGTTACCTCCTGTATTGAACCTCCAGAATCTGCGCGCTGCACATTCTGCTGGTGCAGTCACTGGATACATACATTAACTTATCCTGTACTGATTCTGAGTTACATCCTGTATAATACTCCAGAGCTTGCACACGCTATTCTTCAGAGCATTACACTGTTATACAAACATTACTATAACCTGTACTGATCCTGATCTTACCTCCTGTATATAATCCTCCATAGCTGCGCTCACTAATCTGCTGGTGCAGTCACTTAATACATACATACATATCCGTACTGATCCTGAGTTACCTCCTGAATTATCTCCAGAGCTGCGCTCACTATTCTGCTGGTGCAGTCACTGTATACATACAATTACTTATCCTGTTACAGATCCTGAGTTACATCCTGATATTATTCCACACAAGCTGCACTCGCTATTCTGCTTAGAGCAGTCCACTGTACATACATTAACTTATCCTGTACTGATCCTGAGTTACCTCCTGTATTTATCCTCCAGAGCTGCCTCACGTATTCTGCTGTGCAGTCACTGTATACATACATTGCATTATCCTGTACTGATCCTGAGTTACATCCTGTATTATACTCCAGACTAGCACCTCCGCTATTCTGCTGTGCAGTCACTGTGTACATCAGTTACTAAACCATACGTGATTCCTGAGTTACATCCTGTATAATACTTCCATAACTGCACTACTATTCTGCTGGTGCATGTCACTGGTGTACACCTAACATTACTTATCCTGTACTATGATCCTGAGTTACCTCCAGTATTAATCCTCCAGAGCTGCACTCACTATTACTCAGGTGCAGGTCACTGTGTACATACATTACTTATCCTGTACTGATCCTGAGTTACATCACCTGTTATTATCCTCGCAGAAGCTGCACCACTATTCTGCGGTGCAGTCCACTGTACATACATTACATATCCGTACAGAACCTGAGTTACATCCAGTATTATCCTCCAGAGCTGCACTCACTATTCTGCTGGTGCAGTCACTGTGTACCATAACATTACATATCCTGTACTGATCCTGAGTTACCAACTATTATCCTCCAGAGCTGCACTCCACTATTCTGCTGTTGGTCAGTCACGTGTACATACAATACCTTATCCTGTTACTGATCCTGAGTTACCTCCTGTATTAACCTCTCAGAAGCTGCACTCACTATTCTGCTGGTGCAGTCACTGTGGACATACATTACTTATCCTGTACTGATCCTGATTAAAACATCCTGTATTATCCTCCAGATCAAAAATCACTATCTGCTGGTGCTGTCCACTGTAATACAATACATTACTTATCTGTAGCTATCCTGAGTTACCTTCCTGTATGTATTTATCCTCCAGAGCTGCGCTCACTATTCTGCTGGTGCAGGATCACTGAATACATACATTAACTTATACCTGTACTGATCCTGAGTTACATCCTGTATTATACTCAGAGCTGCACTCGCTATTCTGCTGTGCATGTCACGTATACATACATTACTTATCCTGTACTGATCCCTGATTACCCCCCTGTATTATGCCTCCATAGCTTGCGCTCACTATTCTGCTAGGTGCAGTCACTGTATACATACATTACTTATCCTGTAACTAGATCCAGATTTACCTCCTGATAATAACCTTCCATACTCGCTCACTAATTCTCCTGGTTGCAGTCACTGTATCCAAACATATACTATATCCCCTGTACTGATCCTGAGTTACCTCCAGTATTAATACTCAGTAGGCTGCCACTTCGCTATTCTGGTCTGCTGGTGCAGTTCACTGTTTACATACATTACTTATAATTCCTGTAACGATCCTGAGGTACCTCCTGTATTATCCCTCCAGACTGCGCTCACTATTCTGCTGTGCAGTCACATAACATACATTGGCTTAACCTGTAATGACCTGAGTTACATCCTGTATTATACCTCCAGAGCTGCACCTCGCTATTCGTTCTGCTGGTGCAGCACTGTGAACATACATTACTACCCATACGGATCCTGATTTACATCTTATCCTGTATTATAACTCCAGAGCTGCACTCACTATTCTGCTGTGTGCAGTCACTGTGTACATACATTACTATCCTGTAACTGACCTGAGTTTTTACATCCTGTATTATCCTCCATAGCTGCACTCACTATTCTGCTGGTGCAGTCACTGATACATACATTAACTTATCCTGTCTGTATCCTGAGTTTAATACCCTGTATTATACCCAGGAGCTGCACTACTATCTGCAGGTGGCAGTCACATGTGTACATACATTACTTATCCTGTACTGAACCTGATTACAACCTGTATTAATCCTCCAGAGCTGTGCTCACTATTCTGCTGGTGAGTCACTTGTGTTACAATACATTACTTATCCTGTACTGATCCTGGGTTTACATCCTGTATTAACCTCCAGAGCTGCACTCAATATTCTGCTGGGTGCAGTCACTGTGTACATACATTACTTATCCTGTACTTGATTCCTGAGTTACATCCTGTTTATCCTCCAGAGCTGCACTTACTATTCTGCTGGTACAAGTCCACTGAGTACATACAATACTTATCCCATACGGAATCATAAGTTACATCCTGTTATTTACTGCCAGAGCTGCACTCGCTATACTGCTGGTGCAGAGTCACTGTGTACAACATCACTTATCCCATAACGGATCCTGAGTTACATCCTGAATTATACTCCAGATCTGCACTCACTATTCAGCTGGTGCAGAGTCACGTGTACATACATTACTTATCCGTACTGATCCTGAGTTACCTCCTGTATTATCCTCCAGAGCTGCACTCACTAATCTGCTGGTGCGTCACTGTACCATACATACTTATCCTTACTGATCCTGTAGTTACATCTGTATTATCCTCCAGAGCTGCACTCACAATCCTGCTGTTCGTCACTGTACATACAATACTTATCCTGTACTGATCCTGAGTTAAAACCCTGTATTATACTCCGACTGCACTCACTATTCTGCTGGTGCAGTCACTGTGACATCCATTACATAACTGTACTGATCCTGAGTTACCAATCCTGAATTAGACCTCCCAGAGCTGTGCTCACTATTCTGCTGGAGCAGTCACTGTACATACATTACATATCCTGTACTGATCCTCAGTTAACATCCTGTATTAACCTCCAGAGCAGCACACACTATTCTGCTGGTGCAGTCACTGTACATACATTTACATATCCTGTAACAGATCCTGAGTTACATCCTGTATTATCCTCCCGAGCTGCACTCTCTATTCTCTGCGGTGCAGTCCAGTAACATACATATACTTATCCTGTACTGAACCTAGTTTATACCCTGTATTATACTCCAGAGCTGCCACTCGTATTCTGCTGGTGCAGTCACTGATACATACATTACACTTATCCTGACGATCCTGATTTACATCCTGTATTATCCTCCAGAGCTGTGTCACACTATTCTGCTGGTGGAGTCACTTGTGTACATACATTACCATCCTGTACTGTATCCTGGGTTACATCCTGTATTATCCTCCAGAGCTGCACTCATTATTCCTGCTGTGCAGTCACTGTGTACATACATACTTATCCTGTACTGAGCCTGAGTTACGTCCTGTATTATCCCACAGAGCTGCACTCACTATTCTGCGGTGCAGTCACTGTACATACATTACTTATCCCTGTACATGAAACCTCAGTTACAATCCTGAATTTATCCCCAGACTGCACTTCACTATTCTGCTGGAGCAGATCCACTGTACCTACAATTACTTATCCGTACTGATCCTGAGTTACTCCTGTATTATCCCTCCAGAGACTGCACTCACTAAATCTGCTGTGCAGTCACAGTACATACATTACTTATCCTGTACTCTGATCCTGATTTATACCCTGTATTATACTCCAGAGGCAGCACCGTCGCATATTCTGCTTGTTGTAAGGAAAGAACAAATAAAAAAAGGTAAGACAAAAAAAAAAAAAAAAAGAAGAGCAGTCACTGTACATACATTACTTTATCCTTTACTGATCCCTGAGTTACATCCTGTATTATCCTCCAGATGCTGTGCTCACTATTCTTGCTGTGGAGTCACTGTGTACATACATATTATCCTGTACTGATCCGGGTTTACAACCTAATCTAGAATACCACCAAAGCTGCCACCATTATTCTGCTGGTGCAGTCAATGTGTACATACATTTACTTATCCTGTACTGAATCCTGAGTTTACATCCTGTAATTAACCTCAAGAGCTGCACTTACTATTCTGCTGTGCAGACCAACTGTACATAACATTACATATCCTGTACTGATCCTGATTTACATCCTGTTATATCCTCCAGAGCTGCACTTAACTATTCTGCTGGTGCAGTCACTGTAACAAACATTACTTATCCTGTACTGTATCCTGAGTTACATCCTGCATTAATCCTGCCAGTGCGCACTCATTATTCCTGCTTGGTGCAGTCACTGTGATACATACATTACATACCTGTACGATCCTGATTACATTCTGTATTATCCACCAGAAGTTGCTGCACTCACTATACGCTGGGCAGTCACTGTGTACATACATTACTTATCCTGTACTGAACCTGCGTTACATCCTGTATTATCCTCCAGAGCTGCACTCACTATTCTGCTGGTGCAGTCACTGTGTACATACATTTTCTTACAGGCCTGCAGATGTATGATTGGGTGTATTATATTAGGATGCAGTGTTTAGCCGAAAATAACTTTCCATTTTTTATTCCCTCTGTGCAGACAATAGTGATGAACGACTGTATCATCAGAGGCGACCTGGCGAACGTCCGCGTGGGACGACACTGCGTCATCAAGAGCCGCAGCGTGATCAGGCCGCCATTCAAGAAGTTCAGCAAAGGGTGAGGCTCAGGGTTAATGCAGTGCTATCTGCTTCTGTATGTGTTTAAAATTCCCCCCTCCCCACGACCTTCATCACATGACCCACTTCCATGCAGCGCTGGGCAGTCATGGGATTCTCTTTTTATTCTTCTAGCATACGGTAAGGCCTCTAAGGCAAGCTCGGCCATCAGCCGCCTTCCATGTTTCTCTATAGGGGAAAATCATGGGGTCAAAAGTATATGACTTAGAAAGTTATGGAAGTTTCCATTATGCAATGATTACATTTAGGGTATGTTCACACGGCTTAAATTGAGGAGAAATGTGCGCCTCAATTATGGTAATGGCTCTCATAGAGCGCAGTGGATTACGCGTCGTCCCCCCGCGCGTACAATACGATCGGATTGTACGTACTGGGAGGGGGGAAAAATAAGTGACATGTCAGACGGACGGGCCACCCCCAGAGAGCCTCTCCAGTTGGCCGGGCCACCCCGAGAGCCGACCTCCCATTGGCGGGCCCCCGAGAGCCGTCTCCAGTGGCGGGCCCCCGAGAGCCGTCTCCAGTGGCGGGCCCCCGAGAGCCGTCTCCAGTGGTGGGCCCCCGAGAGCCGTCTCCAGTGGCGGGCCCCCGAGAAGCCGTCCTCCAGTGGCGGGCCCCCGTGAGCCGTCTCCAGTGGCGGGCCCCCGAGAGCCGTCTCCAGTGGCGGGCCCCCGAGAGGCGTCTCCCGTGGCGGGCCACCGAGAGCCGTCTCCCGTCGATGGCCCACGAGAGCCGTCTCCAGTCGCGGGCCCCCGAGAGCCGTCTCCAGTGGCGGGCCCCCGAGAGCCGTCTCCAGTGGCGGGCCCCCGAGAGCCGCTCCAGTTGCTGGTCCCCCTGAGAGCCTTCCCTCCGACTGGCGGGCCCACGAGAGCCTCTCCGCTGGCGGTGGCCCCCGAGAGCCGTCACCGCTGGCGGCCCCCTGAGAGCCGTCATCCGGCTGGCGGGCCCCCGAGAGCCGTCTCCGCTGGCGGGCCCCCGAGAGCCGTCTCCGCTGGCGGGCCCCCGAGAGCCGTCTCCGCTGGCGGGCCCCCGAGAGCCGTCTCCGCTGGCGGGCCCCCGAGAGCCGTCTCCGCTGGCGGGCCCTCCGAAGCCGTCTTCCGCTGCGGGCCCCCCCCCGATAGCCGTCTCCGCTGGCGGGCCCCCGAGAGCCGTCTCCAGTGGCGGGCCCCCGAGAGCCGTCTCCAGTGGCGGGCCCCCGAGACTATTACTCTCATTGTGTCTTTGCTCTAGGATTTGCTCCTTCCTGTGCTCATTGTCACCCCCTTGTTGAGTAGCGAATTGCCCAGTAGGAGTGGTGAACAGGATGTGACGGCCGCCCTGAGCACATTAAAGGGATTGTGGCACCTCAGACCTGGATTGCTTTATCGAAAGTATTGTTTTAAATTTCTGATAGTGTCCTGGTTCCACTCCAAACCACCATATATCTCATGAACACAAGTGTGGCCTCTTCTCCCTTCCAATGGGAAGTTTCAGGGACCCGTTCTCGATATAGGCCCCGGTCCATTAGGTGGCCCCACACCCTGCAGACGTTACTATTATATCCTATTGATGTGGTATAAATGTCTGAGATAGGGACAGCCCTTTGTCGGCTTTGAAACAAAGTTAAAGGGGTTGTCTCACTACATCGATTCATCTCACCTCGCTCCCTAGTTTCCTTTGGTTTTATTTTGACTTCAGGGGCGTGTTTACTGGCTTCTACTAAGCTGCAGTAGAAGCCAGGGTCTGTTAGCTATAGCAACCCAGTGCTTTAGCAGCCTATCAGGAGAGATTGAACAGTCTGTAGCTATAGCAACCAGTTGCTGGCAAGCTATCCAGCGAGAAACGGAACAGGTCTGCAGTTATAGCAACCTAGTGGCTGGCAGCCTATCAGGAGGGATCAAACAGTCTGTAGCTATAGCGAACCCGTGCGGCAGCCCCTAAACAGGAAGGATCAAACAGGTTCTGTAGCTATAGTGACCCTGAGTGAGCTGATGCAGCCCATACAGGAAGGAATATCTCTACAGAAAGGTAGGACACTGTGTATAGACACATATATGCAAATTGACTTGTTTTTTGCAAGGATCTTTAACATCAAAGCAGCGACCCTTGTGTGGACAACCCCTTAAAGATTTATACCCCGTTGCAGCCATTGGCCTGACATACTAAGTAGCCTGTACTCTGGCGGTGCTAATTACTACAATACTGCCCCCCATGTAAAACAGTATGAACAGGACTGGCCCGACTGGGAGTCCTTAGTGTAAGCGTTTGTATAATCCACGTGAGGAGACCCACACTGTGAAAAAATAAGTCCCATAACTTGCCCATAAAATAATATGTGTCATGTACCCGTCCCATGTATTCCCAATAAATTAGGATATGACATGATATCGTCCCAAAAAATGACCTTAAACTGCCACAGCAGCTTATAGACCTATTCAGTTTCTACCATTACATTGTCGCGACAGTGCAAATGCCCGTGACCCGGCCCCCCTCCAAAATCGCCAATAATCACCAGAACATTTTAGAGAAATTGGGTCTTCAATATAAAAGGAGGCCTTTATATGAATGAAAAACAATCCCATATAATTAGACAGAGGGACCTGAAATTGCTATGATAGCAGCTCGGGAATTGGTGCGCGACGAGTAGACTCGGTGAGTTGCTATGGCTCCAGTGATTTAAATGGGTTAACGGTAACAAAGGTTCTATTCTCTAAGATGGTCGATTTAGTATCTGAATTCACATCTGTGTTATGGATGGAAGATTACACGGGGTCTGCAGCGTAATAACAGAGGAACAGCACAGAGTTAATAGGAGAAGAGACTGCAGAGGAATAACAGAGGAACAGCACAGAGAGTTATAGGAGGAAGAGGCTAGCAGGAGTAAGTAACAGAGGAACAGCCACAGATTGATAGAGAAGAGGCTGCAGGATTGTAGAGGTAATAACAGAATATAGGACATCACAGAGTTATAGGTAGAAGAGGCATGCAGGAGGAAATAACAGAGGAAAAGCACAGAGTTATAGGGAGAAGAGTCTGCAGGAGGAAATAACAGAGGAACAGCAAAGAGTATATAGGAGAAGAGGCTGCAGGAGGAAATAACAGAGGAACACACAGAGATAAAGAGAAGAGCCTGCATGAGGAAATAACAGAGGAACAGCACAGAGTTATAGGAGAAAGAGGCTGCAAGGATTAAGGGAATAACAGAGGAACAGCACAAGTTTATAGGAAGAATAGGCTGGCAGGAAGGAATAACAGAGGAAACAGCACAGAGTTATAGGTAGAAAGACGCAGGAGAATAACAGAGGAACAGCCACAAGTTATAGGAGAAGAGGAGCTGCAGGAGGAAAAAACAGAGGAACATCACAGAGTTAATAGGATAAAGGCTGCAGAGGAATAACAGAGGAATACACAGAGTTATAGAGGAGAAGAGGCTGCAGTAGGAATAACAGAGGAACAGCACAGAGTTTAAAGGAGAAGGCCTGCCAGGAGGAATAACAGAGAACAGCACAGAGTTAAAGGATAAGAGGATGCAGGAGGAATAACAGAGGAACAGCACATGAGTTATAGGATAATGGAGCTGCAGGAGGAATAACAAGGAACAGCACAGAGTTATAGTAGAAGAGTCTGCAGGATTTGTAGGAGGACTAACAGAGGAACATCACAGAGATTATAGGAGAAGATGGCCTTTGGCAGGAGGAAAAACAGAGGAACAGCACAAGTTATAGGATAAGGAGGCTGCAGAGTGAATAACAGAGGAACTAGAGCGCAGAGTATAGTAGAAGAAGGCTGCAGGAGATTAAACAGAGGAACAGCACAGAGTTTTATAGGAGAAGAGGCTGCAGATTGAAGGATGAATAACAGATGAACAGCGCAATGAGTTATAGGAGAAGAGGCTGCAGAGAAAAAACAAGGAACAGCACAGAGTTATAGGAGGCTGCAGGAGGAATAACAGAGGAACAGCACAGAGTTTATAGGAAATATGCTGCAGGATGAATAACAGAGGGAACAGACAGAGTTAGATGAGAAGAGCTGGCAGTGGGAATAACAGAGGAACAGCACAGAGTTATGAGAGAAGAGGCAGGCAGGAGGCATACCAGATGAACAGCACAGAGTTATTGGAGAAGAGGCTGCAGGAGGAAAATAACAGAGGAACAGCACAGAGTTATAGGAGAAAGGCAGCAAGACTGAAGGAGGAAGAACAGAGGAACAGCACAAGTTATGGAGAAGAGGCTGCAGGAGTGAATAACAGAGAACAGCACAGAGTTATAGAGGATAAGAGGCTGCAGGAGGATACAGGGAACAGCACAGAGTTATAGTGAAGAGTGCTGCAGGAATTGAGTAGTAGGGAATAACAGAGGAACAGCACAGAGGTTATAGGAGAAGAGGCCTGCAGGAGGAATAACAAGGAACATCACAGAGTTATAGTAGAAGAGGCTGCAGGATTGTAGGAAGGAATAACATAGGGAACATCACATAGTTATAGGAGAAGAGGCTGCAGGAGGGAATAACAAGGAACAGCACAGAGTTTTATAGGAAAGAGGCTGTCAGGAGGAAATAACATAGGAACAGCATCAGAGTTATAGGAGAATCGGCTGCAGAATGTAGGAGGACATAACAGAGGAACAGCGCAGAGTTTATAGGAGAAGAGGCTGCAGGAGGATCTACACAAGAACACGCACAGAGTTATAGGGAAGAGGCTGCAGGAGGAAATAACAGAGGAACAGCCACAGAGTTATAGGAGAAGAGGCGCAGATTGTTAGGAGGAATAACAGAGGAACAGGCACAGAGTTTATAGGAGAAGTGGCTGGCAGGAGTAATAACAGAGGAACAGCACAAGTTTATAGGAGAAGAGGCTGCAGGAGGAATAACAGAGGGAACACCACAGAGTTATAGGAGAAGAGGCAGCAGGATTTGTATGAGAAATAACAGAGGAACAGCGCAGAGTTTATAGGAGAAATAGCTGCAGTAGGAATAACAGAGGAACAGCACAGAGTTTATAGGAGAAGAGGGCTGCCGGAGGAATAACAGAGGAACAGCACAGAGTATAGGAGAAGACGGCTTGCATGTAGAAGTAACAGAGGTAACAGCGCAGAGTCTATAGTGAGAAGAGCTGCAGATTGTAGGAGGAAATAACAAGGAACAGCACAGAGTTATAGGAGAAGAGTCTGCATGTATTATAGTAGGAATAACAGAGGAACAGCATCAGAGTTTATAGGAGAAGAGGCATGCCAGGAGGAATAACGGAGGAACAGCACAGAGTTATAGGAGAAGAGGCTTGCAGAGGAGGAATAACAGAGTAACAGCACAAAGTTATAGGAGAAGAGGCTGCAGAGGAATAACAGAGTGACAGCACAGAGGTTATAGGAGAAAGAGGCTTGCAGGAGGAATAACCGAGGAACAGCACAGAGTTATAGAGAAGAGGCGCAGGAGGAAGACCAGAGGAACAGCACAGAGTTATAGGAGAAGAGGCTGCAGGATGAATAACAGAGGAACAGCACAGAGTTATAGAGAAGTAGGCTGCAGGATTGTAGGGGAATAAGCAGAGGAACGAGCACAGAGTTATAGTAAAGAGGCTTGCATGATAATAACAGAGGAACAGCACAGAGTTTAGTAGGAAAGATGCTGCAGGAAGGAATCACAGATGACTTTCACGAGAGTTATAGGAGAAGAGGCCCCCGCCCTGCCGATTGTAGGAGGAATAACAGAGGAACAGCACAGAGTTATAGGAGAAAGTGCTGCAGGAAGGAATAACAGAGAACGAGCACAGATTATAGGATAAGAGCTGCAGGAGATAACAGAGGAACAGCAAAGAGATATAGGAGAAGAGGCAGCACGAGGAGTAACAGAGTGAACAGCACAGAGTGTTATAGGAGAAGGAGGCTGCAGGAGGAATAACAGAGAGACAGCACAGAGATAAAGGGAAGAGGCTGCAGGAGGAATAACGAAGGGAACAAGCACAGATGTTATAGGAAAGAGCTGCAGGAGGAATAACAGAACAGCACAGAGTTATAGGAAAGAGTGGCCGCAGGATTGTAGGAGGAATAACAGAAGGAACAGCACAGAAGTTATAGGAGAAGAGCTGCCGGAGGAATAAAGAGGAACAGCACAGAGTTATAGGAGAATGAGGCTCGCAGGAGAATAACAGAGGAACCGCACAGAGTTATTAGGAGAAGAGGCTGCAGGATTTTAGGAGGAATATCAGAGGAACAGCACAGAGTGTATAGGAGAAGAGGCTGCATGAGGACTTAACAGAGGAACAGCACAGAGTTATAGTGAGGTGAAAGAATGCGCAGGATGATAGCAGGAATAACAAGGAATAGCACAAGTTATAGGAGGAAGAGGCTTGCAGGAGGAATAACAGAGGAACAGCGCAGAGTTTATGAAAGAGGCCATGCAGGAGGAATAACAGAGGAACAGCACAGAGATTATAGGAGAAGAGTGCAGCAGTGAGGAATAACAGAGGACAGCACAGAGTTATAGGAAAGGAGGCCGCAGGAGATAACAGAGGAACAGCGCCGAGTTTATAGGAGAAGAAGGTCTGCAGGATTTTAGGAGGAATAACAGAGGAACAGCACAGAGTTTAGGAGAAGAAGAGGCTGCAGGATTATAGAGTGTGAATAACAGAGGAACAGCACAGAGTTATAGGAGAAGAGGCATGCAGGAGGAATAACAGAGGAACAGCACAGAGTAATAGAGAAGAGGCTGCAGGGTAAGAACAGAGTAACAGCGCAGTAATATAGGAGAAGAGGCCAGCAGGATTGAAAGGAGGAATAACAGAGGAACAGCACACAGTTAATAGGAAAGGAGAGGCTGCAGGATGGAATAACCGGAACAGCAGCAGAGTATATAGAGAAGAGGCATGCAGGAGTTTGTAGGATGAATACCAGAGGCACAGCACAGAGTTTATAAGGAGAAGAGGCTGCATAGGAATAACAAAGAACAGCACGAGTTAAAGATAAAGAGGCTGCGAATGATTGGTAGGAGGAATAACAGAGGAATAAGCACATAGTTTTATAAAGAGGCTGCAGGAGTAATAACAGAGGAAGACAGCGCAGCGTTATAGGTAGAAGAGGCAGCAGGAGGGAATAACAGAGGAAACAGCACAGAGTATATAGAGAAAGGAGGCTAGCAGGAGGAATAACAGATGACCAGCAACAGAGTTATAGGAGAAGATGCTGCAGGATTGTAGTTGGAATAACAGAGGAACAGCACATAGTTATAGGAGAAGAGGCCGCAGGAGGAAATAACAGAGGAACAGAACAGAGTTAGAGGAGAAGAGGATTCAGAGGAATAACAGAGGAACAGCACAGAGTTATAGAGAGAAGAGCTGCAGGAAGGAATAAAGAGAACAGCACGAGTTATAGGAGAAGAGGCGCCAGATTGTGGAGATAACAGAGGAACAGCACAAGTTATAGGAGAAGAGTGCTGCAGGATGATAACAGAGGGAACATCTACAGATTTATAAGGAACGATCTGCAGGATTGTAGGAGGATTAACTGAGGAATAGCACACGCAGTAATAGGAGATGAGGCTGCAGGAGAATAACAGAGGAACGCAAGAGTTATAGAGAGAAATAGGCTGCAGGACTGTAGAGGAAAAACAAAAGGAACAAGCACAGATTAATAAGGGATGAAGAGGCTCAGGAGGAATAACAAGGAACAGCACAGAGTTATAGGAGGAGAAGAGGCTCCAGGATGAATAACAGAGCAACATCACAGAGTTATAGGAGAAAAGGCAGCATGCGGAATAACAGAGGAACAGAACAGAGATATAGGAGAAGATGCTGCAGGAGGAATAAAAGAGGAACAGCACAGAGTTATAGGAGAAGAGGCTGCAGTAGGAATAACAGTAGTAACAGCGGCAGAGGTTATAGAGAATAGGCTGCAGGATTGTAGAGGAATAACTGAGGAACAGCACAGGAGTTATAGGAGAAGAGGCCTCCGGAGGAATACAAGAACAGCACAGAGATAAGGAGAAGAGGCAGCAGGAGGAAAAACAAGGAACAGCACGAGATGTTAATAATGGAGAAGAGGCTGGCAGGAGGAATAACATAGGAAACAGCAAAGAGTTATAGGATAAGAGGCCGCATGAGGAATAACAGAGAACAGCACAGAGTTATAGGATTAAGAGGATTCAGAGGAATAACAGAGGAACAGCACAGATTATAGGAGAAGAGGATGCCAGGAATGAATAACAGAGAACAGCACAGAGTTATGGAGAAGAGGATTCAGGAGAATAACAGAGGAACAGCACAGAGTTATAGGAGAGGAGGCTTGCTGAGGACATAAACAGAGGAACAGCGCAGAGTTATAGGAGAAGAGGCTGCAGGAATAACAGAGGAACAGCACAAGAGTTTATAGGAGAAGAGGCCTGCAGGATTATAGAGGAATAACAGAGGAACAGCCACAGAGTTTATAGGAGAAAGAGGCTGCAGGAGAATAAACGGAGGAACACACAGAGATATAGGGAGAAGAGGCTGCAGGAGGAATATCAGAGGAACAGCACAGAGTTCTAGAAAGAGGCTGGCGGAGGAATAACACAGAACACACAGAGTTATAGGAAGAAGAGGGCTAGCAGGATGAGAAATACAGAAGGAACAGCACAGACGATTATAGGAAAGAGGCTGCAGGAGGAATAACAGAGGAACAAGCACAGTTTTATATGGGGAAAGTGCTGCAGGAGAATAACAGGACACAGCACAGAGTTATAGGAGAAAAGAGGCCGCAGGATGTAATGGAGGAATAACAGAGGAAACAAGCACAGAGTTATAGGATGAAGAGGCTGCAGTATGAATAACACAGTAACAGCACAGAGTTATAGGAGGAAGAGGCGCAGGATTGTGGAAGTGAAAAACAGAGGAACTGCAAGAGTTATAGGAGAAGAGGCTGCAGGAGGGAATAAAACAGAGGAACAGCACAGAGTTATTGGAGAAGAGGCCTGCAGGATTGTAGAGGAAAAACATAGGGAATAGCCCGAGTTTATAAGAGAAGAGGACTGCAGGAGGAATAACAGAGGGAACAAGCGCAGTAGTTATAGTAGAAGAGGCTGCAGGAGGAATAACAGAGAACAGCACAGAGTTATAGGAGAAAGGGCTGCAGGTGGGAGTAAACAGAGGAACAAGCAACAGAGTTATAGGAGAAGATGCAGCAGGATTGTAGGGGAATAACAGAGGAACAGCACAGAGTTATAGGAGAAGTGAGGCCGCAGGATGAATAACCAGGAACAGCACAGAGTAATAGGAGAAGAGATTTCTGGAGGAATAACAGAGGAACAGCACAGAGTTATGAGAGAAAGGCTGCAGTAGGACTAACAGTAGGAACATCACAGAGAATAGGAGTAAGAAGCTGCAGGATTGTAGAGGAATAACAGAGGAACAGCACAGAGTATATAGGAGAAAGGCAGCAGGATTATTGTAGGAGAATAACAGAGGAATAGCACAGAGTTATAGGAAAGAGGCTCGCAGGAGGAATATCAGAGGAACAGCGCAGAGTTATAGAGAAGAGGTCTGCAGGAGGAATAACATAGGAACAGCACAAGTTATAGGAGAAGATGCTGCAGGAGAGGGAATAACAGAGAACAGCACAGAGTTTATAGGATAAGAGGCTGCAGATTGTAGGGGAATAACAGAGGATCAGCACAGAGTTATATGAGAAGAGGCCGAAGGAGGAATAACAGAGGAACACACAGAGTTAATAGGAGAAGAGGGCCGCAGGAGGAATAACAGAGAACAGCCACAGAGTTATAGGAGAAGAGATTCAGGAGGAATAACAAGGACAGCACAGAGTTATAGAGAAGAGGCCTTGCAGGAGGAATAACATAGGAACAGCACAGAGTTATATGATAATAGGATCCAGGAGGTAATAACAGAGGACAGCACGAAGGTTATAGGAGAAGAGTCTGCAGGAGTAATAACAGAGGAACAGCACAGAGTTAAGGAGAAGAGGCTGCATGAATTGTAGGAGGAAAAAACAGATGAACAGCACAGATGTTATTAGGAGAAGAGGCTGCAGGATTATAAGAGGAATAAAAGAGGAACAGCACAGAGTATAGGATAAAAGGCTGCAGGGAGGAATAACGGAGGGAACAGCACAGAGTTATAGGAGGAAGAGGCTGCGGAGGAATAACAGAGGAACCAGCACATAGTTAATAGGAAAGAGCTTCAAGTGAGGAATAACAGAGGAACACAACAGAGTTATAGGTAGAAGAGGCTTTGTTTAGCAGGAGAAGACCATAGAACAGCACAGAGTTATATGAGAAGAGGCTGCAGGAGGAATAACAGAGGAACAGCACAGAGATATAGGAAGAAGAGAGGCTGCAGAGTAATAACCAGGAACAGCACAGAGTTATAGGAGAAGAGGCCGCAGATTGTAGGAGGAATAACAGAAGGAACAGCACAGAGTTATATAGAGTAAAATAGGGCGCAGAGGAATACACAAGGAACAGCACAGAGTTATAGAGAAGAGGCTGCATGGATTGTAGGGAAGGAATAACAGAGAACAGCACAGAGTTATAGGAGAAGAGGCTGCAGAAGGAATAACAGAGGAACAGCACAGAGTTACAGAGAAGAGGCTGCAGGAGGAAAGAACAGAGGAACAGCACATAGTTATAGAAGAAGTGGCTCAGGAGGAATAACAGAGGAACAAGCACCAGAGTATTATAGGATGAAGAGGCTGAAGATGTAGGGGGATTAACAGAGGAACAGCACAGAGTTATAGGAGAAGAGGTCCGCATGAGAATAAACAGAGAACGCACAGAGTTATTAGGGAGAAGATGGATTCAGAGGAATAACAGAGGAACAGCACAGAGTTATAGGGAAGAGGCTGCAGGAGGAATAACAGATGACAGCAACAGAGTTTATAGGAGAAGAGGCTGCAGGAGGATAACAAGGAACAGCACAGAGTTATAGGAGAAGAGGCTTGGCAGGAGGAATAACAATGAACAGCACAGAGTTATAGGAGAAGAGGCTGCAGGATTGTAGGAGGAAAAACAGAGGAAAAGCACAGTGTTATAGGAGAAAGGCTGCAGGATGAAAAACAATAACAGCACAGAGTTATAGGAGAAAAGGCTGCAAGGATTGTAGGAGAATAACAGAGGAATAGCACAGAGTTATAGGATGAAGAGCAGTAGGAGGAATAACAGAGGAGACAAGCGCCAGAGTTCTAGAGAGAAGATGCTGCAGGAGGAATAACAAGGAAACAGCGCAGAGTTCTAGGAGAAGAGGCTGCAGGAGGAATAACAGAGGAAACGCAAAGAGTTATAGTGAGAAGATGCCTGCAGGTATTGTAGGGAATAACAGAGAACCAGCAACAGAGTTATAGGAGAAGATGGCTGAGGAGGTATAAACAGAGGAACAGCACAAGTTATAGGAGAAGAGGCCGCAAAGGAGGAATAACAGAGGAACAGCACAGAGTTATAGGAGTAGAGGATTCAGAGGAATAACAGAGGAACAGCACAGAGTTATAGGAGAAGGAGGCTGCAGGAGGAAAAACAGAGGAACCGCACAGAGTTATAGGAGAAGAGGCTGCAGGAGGAATAACAGAGCACAAGCACAGAGGTTATATGGAGAAGAGGCTGCAGAGGAATAACAAGGAACAGCACAAGTTATAGGAGAAGAGGCCTGCAGGAGAATAACAGAGGAAACATACAGCACAGAGTTATAGGAGAAGAGGCTGCAGGAGGATAACAGAGGAACAGCGCACAGAGTTATAGGAGAAGAGTCTGTCAGGAGGAATAACAAGGAACAGCACAGAGTTATAGAGAAGAGGACTGCAGGAGGAATAACGAGGAAACAGCACAGAGTTATAGTAGAAAGATCTGCAGAATTGTAAGGTGGAATAACAGAGGAATAGCACAGAGTTTATAGAGAATGAGTCTGTAAGGAGGAATAACAGAGAGGAACAGGGCGCAGAGTTATAGGAAAGAGGGCTGCAGGATAGGAATAACAGAGGAAACAGCGCAAGTTATAGGAGAAAGGCGGCAGGATGAATAACAGAAGGACAGCAACAGAGGTTATAGGAGAAGAGGCCTGCAGGATTGTAGGGGGAATAACAGAGGAAACCAGCACATAGTTATAGGAGAAGAGGCCAGCAGGGAGTATACAGAGGAACAGCACAGAAGTTATAGGAGAAGAAAGCCGCAGGAGGAATAACAGAGGAACAGCACAGAGTTTATAGGAGAGAGATTCAGGAGGAATAACAAGAGAACAGCACAGATTAATAGGAGAAGAGGCTGCAGGGAGGAATAACAGAGGAACAGCACAGAGTTATAAGGAGAAGAGGCAGCAGTGAGGTAAATAACAGAGTCGATCAGACAGATTTATAGAGAAGAGGCTGCAGGAGGAATAACAGAGGACAGCACAGAGTTAATAGGAGAAGAGGCCTGCAGGATGAAAACAAGAGGAACAGCACAGGTTATAGGAGAAAGAGGCTGCAGGATGATAACAGAGGAACAGACAGAGTTTATAGGAGAGAGTCTGCATGGAAATACTGTAATTTCGGCGCGCATCTCGCCTGTATTAGAGCGCAAATGCGCGCCAAAATTACCCCATGAGAACATAGCCTTAGGGTATATTCAGAGGGCGTACTTTGACATTTTTTTTTTTTTTTGGGTTTAAACAAAAAAACTTTATTTGAAGGATCTTTATAGGGTACATATCAGAGGCATTTTAAAACCCATACTTAAAAATTAAGGCTTGTTCACGGGGAAAAAAGGGGAGTATTTCAGTCCCCTAATTTGCGCCGGATGCGCAAATTGCGGCTTGAAATCCGTCCCATCATTTCGGTAATGCACAGTTCCAAGAGAAACCCTGGATTACGTTCCCCTCCCGCTGTCGAATACGCTGGGGGGGGAATAAGTTCTGTCATTTACAGCGGCGTATCGCGCCCGGGAATGAATGTTATGGGCCCCGGGGAGGTGCCGGCCCCCGCTCCCACCTCGCACCCCGGGGCCCCACGGGGGTAATTGCGGGCAAATACACCGTGTAACATAGCCCAAAAAAAGAGATTGAATATCCCTATCTTATGGTGCTACATAACTTTTTTTTGTTATATCACAATTAAACAAAAGTACCGTAATGCGAACATGAAAAAACCTAATTCCCCCAACAGCAGAGATTAGAAACCCCCAAAATAAAAAAACATATACGCATTTTGCTATTCGGGGGTTAGATGAGCTAGAATAAAACCCCAAAAAAAAAAAAAAATCACGATGGAATCCCGGGTTATAATTGACACCCCCCTTGTGCAGAATACTCTAAAGGCAAAAAAAAAAAACCCAAAAAAAAAACAAAATAGAGAGAAAAGGAAGGGGGAAGAGAGTATGACAACCCAAGGGTTTCCCCCACCCTTTGGGCTCGAGGGGATTTTAACCTCGGTCCCGATGGTCCAAATGTGCCGGGAGCTCAAACCACCCCCAGATTTTATCAAATTTACTTGCTTTAAATTTCTGCGTTTGAAAAACCTTTTTTGATGCGGCAGCATACATTAATCGTCCCTGCCATTCAGCCACTGAGGGAGATCTAGCAGCCAAACACGTCCGCGCTATGGCCTTCCTGGACAGTAAAGAAACCCCGGGTTTCAAAAATAGACATTTGGGGAGAACCAGGGCCCTCCCGGGTCAGGTCCGACGCATGTATAGGGGAGAGGGGAAATGGGGATCC
>JAODAL010047965.1:0-29418 GCA_025379985.1 Phyllomedusa bahiana | reverse complement strand
TAATATATATATATATAATATATATATATATTATAATATTGCAAGAGGGCGCAAGGAACAGTCATTGACGGAAGATATGTGTCACCATTATGTCTGGTATTGGTGAGGTAAAAACCAGTGTAGTGTGTGTCAGCAGCATTAGGTGACTGACCTTTGTTGTATCCTTTAGTATAACTGCTAGCAGCAGTTGTTCCAGGCCGGGTTTTTCCCGGAGCGGCCAAAGAGCTGGGTGGGATGGTCGCTCCCACTTTTTCAGGTCCAGGCCAGGTTTATGGTCTATGTAAGCCTGTTAGGTCAGGTGAGCTGGGGGTGTGGTGCCCAGTCTCACTGCAAGTTTGCTGCTGTATAGGAGAAGTGTTTGTGTATCCTGAAGCAACCGGAAGACTCTCCAGAAGTGGTGCTGTTTCTTACAGACAACAGGATGAGTGAGAGCCCTGTGTGGGCAACACGCTTTATCATACTCCTTAAACACTTTGGCTCTGCTAAAGAGTGTGTGAACATTTAGGCCCCGTTCACACGGCTTATTGCCGGCGGATTTGTGGGCCGGATTGAGCGCACCAATCCGCCGGGAATACGGGGCGGGACCGGGCGGCGGCCGGAGCACGGCGGGGGCGCCGCTCCCGGCCCCATAGACAATGCATTGTTTACGGCACGTCCGCGCCGTAAATAATGTGCATGTCACTTTCGCCCCCCGCGGCGGATTTGCCGAGCGGGGAGGAGCGACGGATTCCACTGTTCTCTATGAGAGCAGTGGATTACCGTAATGACTCCGACGGATTGGCGCCGTATTGAAGCGCAAATCCGGCGCGGAATACGGCGCCAATCCGTCGGCAAATAAGCCGTGTGAACGGGGCCTTAGGTGCCGGCTGAAGCAAGCCTTATGTTGTGTTAGTTTTTTGTCTGTGTTTAACCAAAAATAAAGAAGCATCCGCTTAATCTGTACCAACATTGCGGCTGGTCTCATCTATAAAGGTTGCCTTTGGGACTAATCCCTACAATATATATTAGGTCAGTTAGGAACCAAAATTATTTATATTTGCCAAATGCCAGAATAATGAGCGAGAGAGAATTTTTTTTAAAGGCATTTTTATTACATACACTAGGATTACTAACAATTTGGGACAGCCCATATAATGATGTCATGTCTTTGGTAGCTATTGATAGGTTTGTTGGCAACATCTGAGTTAATTAGAGACACACCTGTGGATGTGATTTATGCACACAAGAAGCACACTGCTTCTGTGTGTAACATCATGGGAAAGGCTAAAGAAATCAGCCAAGATATCAGGAAGAGAATTGTGGACTTGCACAAATCTGGATCATCCTTGGGTGCAATTTCCAGATACCTGAAGGTGCCTTGTTCATCTGTACAAACAATAATACACAAGTACAAGCAAGATGGGAATGTCCAGCCATCATACTGCTCAGGAAGGAGACGAGTTCTGTGTCTCAGAGATGAACGTGTTTTGGTCCAACATGTGCATATCAATCCAAAAACAAAAGTAAAAGACCTTGTGAAGATGCTGGTGGAATCTGGTAAGATTGTGTCATTATCCACAGTGAAACGAGTATTGTATCAACATAGGCTGAAAGGCTACTCTGCCAGTAAGAAGCCATTAGTCCAAAAGAAACATATAAAAGCCAGATTAATGTTTGCAGGAACAAAGACCTACATTCTTGGAGAAATATCCTGTGGTATGATAAAACTAAAACTAATATTGAACTGTTTGGCCATAATGACTATCGTTACGTTTGGAGGAAAAAGGGAGAAACTTGAAAGCCTAAGAACTCCATCCCAACTGTGAAAAATGGGGGTGGCAGCATCATGTTGTAGGGCTGTGTTGCTGCAGGAAGGACTGGTGCATTTTAGAAAATAGATGGCATCATGAGGAAAGAAGATTATGTGGCAATACTGAAGCAACATCTCAAGACATCAGCCAGGAAGTTAAAGTTTGGGTGGAAATGGGTCTTCCAAGTGGACAATGACCCAAAGCACACTGCCAAACTGGTTATAAAGTGGCTTAAGGACAGCCAAGTCAAGGTTTTGGAGTGGCCGTCACAAAGCCCTGATCTCAATCCTACTGAAACTTTATGGGCAAAACTGAAAAGGAAGGTACATGCAAGGCTGCCTACAATCATGGCTCAGTTACACCAGTTCTGTCAGGAGGGATGGGTCAAAATTCTTACCGACTATTATGCAAAGCTTGTGGAAGGATATCCAAAACGTTTGCCCTAAGTCATACAGTTTAAGGGCAATGCTACCAAATACTAATGAAATGTATGTAAACTTCTGACTTTGCAGAAATCAATAAAAATGTCTTAAAAAATTCTCTCTCTCATTATTCTAGCACTTTGCACATATAAATAATTTGGGTTCCTAATCGACCTAAAACGGGGAAGGTTTATTCTGATTTCATGTCAGATAGTGAGAAAAACCTGCATATGTGTCTTTTTATATAATATATGTAAACTTCTGGTTTCAACTGTATATATATATATATTTTCGGGGTGTCTTAATTTAGGGGAAACAGGGTACAGTATATACACATCTCACATATACATACTTGCCAACTTTGGAAAGTGGAAGATCCGAAGGTGTGGCCACGCCCTCTAGTTGGTGAGCCATGCCCCCTCCTGAATAACCACACCCACTCCACCTAACTGTCTAACGTCTCTGGAAGAAAGCTAAATTAGGGTTTTGGCGTCGCCAGCTTTCCTGGATTGCTGGATAGCCTATTCAGCATCCAGGAGAGCTTGGAGATACCACCAAACCTAAACCATTACATTTCAATCAATATTTCTACCATACAGTGATTATATAGTCATATATATCAGTATACACAGGCTCTGCAGACGTTTAAGTGACTACAGTGCAGTAACATCTAGGGACTCACCGGAGGCGTTTCCTGTGACTGGAATTGTTTTCTTTCCCTTTTCTTCTCCATCCTGTCCAGACCGACATGATGACTTCTTCTGAGAACGACTCGTCCCTGCAAAATTTACCACACAAACATCTAAGAATTCTTGTTTTTTCAGCACCTCCCTACCTGTGCTCACCTCTGTACAAACTCGACATGGGGTAATAGGTGGGGAGGTTATGGGATGATAAGTGTAGGTGGAAAGGTTATGGGGCAATAGGTGGAGTGATAGGTGGAAGTGAGAGGACTATGAGATAATAGGTGGGAAGGTTATGTGGTTATGGGTGGAGGGGAAAGGACTATGGGGTATAAGTTGGAGAGGTTATGGGGTATTAGGTGGAGAGGTTATCGAGTGATGGGGGGGTTGTATTTTGTGTTGGCACTAGGATGCATAACACAATGGTGGGGAGTTCAGAGCACTGCTTACAATCTTCTTGGGGGAGTCATAGGATCATCCCCCTGGAGATTGTGTTGCGGCTGTGGTCTGTACCCCCAGAATTATATTGTGTAGGTTGAACGCCATACCCTGCACCCCCAGAAGATCAGTCACAGGAATGATTTTCCGAGGGTGTAGGTGATGGTTTAATACTGTCATGTTTTTTTTAATGTTCTTATATTAATTCAAGTTTCCCCTTTGTACTATGTCAGACTCATTAGATTATGTTGGACCAACATTGGATTGATTTCTTTAATAAAATGGTTAAAGAGGGCTGTTGTCGAGGACTGTTTATTTAAATAAAAAAATTTATGTGCAATTTGTGTGTTTTTGTTTCCCATTAAATTCCAGTTTTAGTAATGGTGGTTTCTGACACACCTTCCCATTCCTAGCGCTCGAGTTTGGAGTTAGCTAGCAGTAGTTTTTGTCACCCCAAGGATGACACTAACCTGTGTCACTATTGCCCCAGTACCTAAAACACCAGGGGTACTGGGAAGAGCCAGGTAACCGTCAGGAGCAGACCCTCTAATGTGATGGTCTGCTTCTGGGGCAGCTTCGGGATGATATTTTTAGAGTGGGAAGGGACCAGAATCAATGGACCTTCTCATTCTGATAGTATCAGGCTGCAGCTGTCGGTTTTACCTTGGCTGGTTATGGAAAATCGGGGGACCACACGTCTTATTTTTTTTCAAAAATCATTTATTTATTGAGAATCCTAAAGTGGGCACTTCCTGTAATCATAACAGTGGATGCCCATGTGCAGATTCTCAATAAATGAATACATTTTCAGAAAAAAAAAAACGATGTGGGGTCCCCCCATTTTCCATAACCAGCCAAGGTAAAACCAACATGCTTTACAAAGGGGGCATGTCCCTCGAAACATAGCAGGTGCGGTGAGCTGAGGGCGCAATGAGTTATACACGCTTGGAGCTGTGAAGTTTCTTTAGGCTAAACAAGCCGAAAAGCGACTGCTGAGTGTACTGTATCCGTAAAACTCATAAGGAAAGAAGGTTATCTTTTTAATCTTTCTATGTATGTGATTTGCATTATGGATATGCCAATGGAAGTATTAAAATATCAAAAAGCAAGTTGTTTAAAACATTAATTGGATTACACGGAATAGCAAGTTTATATGTTGCATGAAAAGAAGGGGACTTGGGAGAACCCTGACTATGCCGGCACTAATGAAGTGATTGAAAAATATTGGGAAGGTGATAGTTTAACATTTATCTGTATATAAGTCATTGTATGTGTATGTTGGGGAAGATGTACCTATGCCCTTGGACCTGTGCCCCTGAGCTTTTAAGACCCTAGCAATGCCCCTGGAAGTGCTAGAGATCACCACTTTCTGCACATCACCTTCTGAACTGACATAATGTGGCTGTACTGGTACTGTATTTCAGCATCTGGGGCTTTACTTTGTCTAAAACATGCTCTGGAAGTAAGTCTGTACAAGACACTGCACTACAAATCCAAAATTGCTACAGTTCAGAATTCTTATATTTACAGTGTCAGAAAAGGGTGCTTGGGGTCTATAATTAAAGTTGATTCTTGGGGCCCACCAGTGGAGTTGATTCTTAGGGTATGTTCACACGATGTACTGCGGCGTGATCCTGTGGCGCAACGCGCCAAAATTAACCAGTGTGAAGATACCCTTACTTTCTGCCCTCTCTTTTTCTTCCTTTCCCATGCTTACCATGCCTTTGGGGCCACCATTAGTGTTGAGCGATTTTTATCGACAAAGTTGAAATCGGCAAGGTTTTTATGGTGATCGAAATTTCCAGATCATGCGATAATTAAGGTTAAAATCTGTGCATCATCTATTAAGATCGCGCCATTTTCGGCGCTTCCTGTAATTTTGGCGGCCAGCAAATCAGATTACAGAATAGAGCAGGGTGAGATGTGTGTGCGACGTCATGACTGGGATGTGTATGGTTGCGATTGGCTGGAAAAATCACATGACCTCATATTACATAGAACAGCATTTCCTGTTCAGCCTTAGGCTCGTTCACAGGCTTATTCGGAATGGATTTGCCGAGGATTAGCGATCGTCAATCGTCGGCAAATCCGTCAAATATAAGTCACAGCCTATTTTCTATGTTTTCAATAGAAAAATGGCGCGTCGTTCACACGACGCAAAAACCTCCGTTCGGAATTGCCCCCACGGATTGACGACGGCAATCCGACGGGAAAAACAATCACATGTCAATTATTTGGGAAACGGATTTCACAACTACAATGATTGTAGATGGTGAATCCGTCGGGAAATCGTTTCAAATAGTGCCACACTTAGTGGCATTATTTGCAAATGATTTTCAACTGATTTCAGACACGTATTTACTTCGGAAAATCGTTTTAAATACGTTCTGAAATAACCGTGTGAACGAGGCCTTAGTGTCTCTCAGCGTCTCATAGGGATAGGACTGCCGCTCTGCCTGTGGCCAAACAGCTCAGCGAAATTAGTCTATTTCTGCACGGGAAAACCTCTACTATTAGCTGTGACCCTTTCCCCAATTTAGTTAGATTGGGAGATTTGAATATTTTATGTAGTTAGCTAGAGAATTTTAAAGCACCAACTCCCGCTGTAAAGTCCGGGGGGGTGGGGGGGGGGGCCCGCGGGCGAACACAGACAAGCTCTATCTATAAAGAACACTGGATAAAGTTCACCAAGATTGTGTAGACATTGCACTGCAATATCTTTATTATTAACAGTTTGCTATTGAAATATTTCCTGGATATTGGGCAGCCTGAACTTATATTGGATACACATCATTTCTAGTAACTGCAGGTCTCTTTGCTAGGTGCAAAACTCCACTTTCATTATCAGTATACATTTCAGATAGGTGTTCAATTTCAATTTTACCCATTCCACCTGTGTTGATATATCCACCTTGCAGTTAAATTACAATCCAGCAATCTTGTAGTCAGCACAGGTTGTTTGTTGCCAAAAATACCGTGTATCATACGAAAACATAACAGATACGTGTTTTTTGACTTTTGCGCACCCAGCTTTGTTCATTGACGCAGCATCCACGTAAATCTTAAAACAGCAATTATATAGTCACCACAGGTGAATTGAAAGGTGCAAAAAATACCGTGTATTATACGAAAACATAACAGATACGTGTTTTTTTACTTTTGCGCACCCAGCTTTGTTCATTGACGCAGCATCCACGTAAATCTTAAAACAGCAATTATATAGTCACCACAGGTGAATTGAAAGGTGCAAAAAATACGTGTATTATACGAAAACATAACAGATATGTGTTTTTTGCACTTTTGCCCCGTCCAGATTTGTTGATAGACACCTTGCAGTTAAATTTGAATCCAGCAATTTTTTTGATTAGAGGGATTTGAGAATAGCTGTGATTTGCCGTCTTTTAATAAGAGACTTTCCAAAACTATTCCATACCTTCTCAAATTTTTATATTTCTGAACATGGAGCGAAATGTAGGTGGAAGCTAGCAAAGAGGGGTTAGCACATGGAGGTAGAGTACGAGAGAAGGTGCTCCTTCCAGTGTGGCGACAACACGCATGCCAGCGGATCGTCAGTTGCAGGACCGTCAGGCCTGTCATCGCTGGGTCAGGGCCCTGTGAATCTAAGTAACGAACATCGTCGCCAATCTGTCCTTCAGTGGTTAATGCAACCTGCATCTAGCAGTCTTACCTCCTCGTCCTCCCAGTCACGGCCACAAATGTCGTCATCAGCATCATCAGCATGGATCATGGGGTTTTGGGTCATGCTGTGGTCCTAAGAACAAGGCATTTGTCAATGTCCAGTGAAACTAAAATGGTGGTGAAAGACTCCTTTTTCCGGCACTTTTAAATCTGGGGGTCATGCAGGTTTCGGACTCATGCTGTGTCCAGGACAGGGATATTCAATGTCCAGTTCAAGTAACATGATGGTTCAAATCATACTGCCTTCTGGCACTTTTTAATTTGTGGGTGATGCAGGTTTAAGGGTCAGGCTGTGGGACAAGACAGGGATAGTGAATGTTGTGTGTTTTTTTTTCTGTGGCTTTTATAACCTAAGTGTGTTGCCTAAGATGTAGCACGTATCCATTTGACTGTTGTGGATGTTAATTTCCAGCCTCTCCAGCCCTGTTTGGGGGTAATAATGAAGGTGTTATTGCTATCCCATAGACTTTAATGGTCATCGCTCATAATCGACTGCTCACTATCGAAAAACCTTATCGATGATGGCCGACTATCTACTATTGCCCGATGTCGATAGCCAACGTAATCGCTCAACACTAGCCACCATACCAAAGGGGTTCCTTTGCCCAAGCCTGTCTGACACCAAATATAAGGGCTTATTATTAATGTGTAGCTGCATATTAAATACATATTTACTGTGTAGTGACATTGCACTATTCAAAAGCCAAAATGTAATTATATTTCCCTATTCTGACACCTAAAGCAAATGCATTTGGAATTCATTTAGATCTGGATTCACTTGATGATAAATGCATCTTGAACTGATTAATATTGACCTATTGAACAGTATGAGGAATAAAGGAGCTACTTCTATTGTCTGTCTGCCCTCCACTGATAAAACACATTGAATACTGCCCTTAAGGCTATATTACAAATGTTGCTAGGGCGTAAATATTAATATGGTTTGTGCCATTGATAAACAATTCTTGGTTGTGCCCTGTATTACAAAATCCAAGTAAGCAAAATGTCAAATTCATGGAATCTTATTATATTGGTAAGAGGCAACATGCTAGACAACCTGATTTAGTGCAAAATTACAAAATTGTAACACATTATATTGGTTTCATTTTAAGATAGTTGGATTATTTTGTTTCTTCACAATTGTCTCTCCTGTTCTTGAATTTCATTGTTACACAAATCATAGTTTACAAAACAAAAAAGCAGAAGAAAAGAGGGCTTAACACCCATAATCGTAAAATTAATATAATTTTATTATAAATAAATTTAAAAATATGTATATAAAAAATTACCCTAACTACCAATTACATACATAAATCTACATAAAGGGACGACAATAAACAAATCGCAGGAAAGCAAGCACTTGAGATAAATGGTAACAGTATTTAAAACATATATGTCATTAAGTATCCCATAACTGGATCTTATAAGTCCAATAAATGTATGCAGCAATGATATCAGTATATTATAGAAAAAGGTTTTTTAATTACCCATAGTCAAAATCACTACATGAGCCTGCTCCTGCACCCTTCAAATCATAGTTTGAACGGGTATTACTATCTTCCCTACTGTTATTCCGCGCTGGAGTCTGTGTCAAACACAGGGATCAGAGAAGTAACTGCTCATGTGCAGCTTTTTCCATTGATTTCTATGGGGGCTTCGAGTACACACAGGCACTCACACTCAGCCGGAACTCCCATAGAAGAAAATGGAGAGAACCGTACTACAATAAACTACATTTGCTCCATTTCCCGGCGGTATACACTTTCCCTGCAGGAGACAAAACCATGGTAGACTATGCTCTTGAGGGAAAGTGTATACCAGCAGGAAATAGAGCAAACATAGCACCCACATAGGAGTGTCAGTTGACCTGGCCACGCGCCTGAGCTTATTAGCATACTCTATAAAGCTCTGCTGAAATAGCAACCTGACTGCAGAGTACAGAAGTATGGATTTTGTCTAGTTCTGTCGTTTGGGATTGCTCTGTCTTGTCAGTTCAGTTGCCTCTGTCTGAAATATCTAATTTCTTGTTTCTGTCTCCTTTTTCTAGTTTTGGACTTTGTAAGAAATATAGATTTGGAGTTTGACTAGTGCCTGGGTCCTAAATCCACTTTAATTATTAGGGTCAGTTTTAGCTTAAAGAGTACCTATCACCTCCACACAAAATATAATAGTAGATGAAATTATAAGACTTTTTTTCAATACATGTCATTAGCAATGCAGAGGATTTCCCTCAGTTTTACAGGGGAAGAGATCTTAGTTTCACTTTCTTAGCAGAGCTCTGTAAGTAGCAGGGATTCTTTCTGTTGAGCTATACCACCTGAGCAAGGGGAGCTAAGGACATAGCTGCTACATACAGTACAACAGGCACAGCACACTGAGGACATAGTGTGACAGGGTTTATAGGCATCTACATTACACTGCTGCTAGTGTTATATCCATCACAGACATAGCAGCCCAGAGAAAATCAGTGTGCACATGATGTAGACTTCCTGGCTCCCCCCTGCAAAATGGACTCATCCAGCTCAGGAGCAACACAGCTGTCACATAGTGATCCATCATGCTGTCATGTGCCTTTGGCCCTACTTCAGAGCTGTCTTAAAGGGCCAGCGCTTTTTTAAAAACTGAATTACATGTGAAATGCTTTGATTTCCCTTATGAAGCATATTTAGGGAAGTGATTGTATTTTAGTCTCCTGTTATTTCATGAGGTTTCCCTGGAGGTGATAGGTACTCTTTAAGGACATATTAGAGGGAAAGGCTTTGGGGTTAACATCAGGATAGACGTTCTAGTTATTCATAGTGCCAAATTTTGAGGAATAGCAGTAGGGACAGTTAGCCAGGGACAATTGTCTGTTAGGACTTGAACTCGTAGACTTTTGTATCCCAAGCCACAGCTCTTCCCACTGAGCTATTTGGCTTTATGGTCAGCTCCTGTGCTCAACCTTGCCTAGTTCTCTGCTCCCTCAGCTTTGGTCCTTGTTCTCTTGGTTTGCTCCACCCATTTTGTAATCTTGTACTTTCTCTTTGCCAGATTATTGTGCTCTGCCTGTAATCTAGTGGTTCCTGCTCATACTGAAATCTGCTGTGCACCGACTATTGGCTTTCCTCCTGACTACGCTTCCTGCCTGCTCCCCAAATACTGAAACTGCTCTCACGTGTACCGACCTCTGGCTCTACTGACCACACTTCCCACAAGTAGGTATCCTGGCAGTTGTAATATAAGACTCCAAACCAGATCCTGATTGCAATATTATCACTATTACCCACATTGTATCTCCATCAAACTGCATCTGTCTTCATCCGCCCGCTATCCATTTGCAGAATGACCTAGCGGTGAGTCTTTTTTTTTTTTCTTATATGCTGGTGTGTGATGTGTTGGTGTGTTTCTTTGTGTTGCTTGTTGCTGGGTCTCCACCAGCATTGTTACAGTTGTTCCCATAGCCTTGGCCACCTCTCCATTTATTGGCCACCTCACCAGTTAGGATGGGGTCGAGGGACCTCTATTATGGAGATAGATGCAGGTCCCATCCCTGGAATCTTGACCTATCAAACATTTATAGCATATCTTGTGAATATTCTGTAAGGGGGACATGTATGAACCTGGCGCCCAGTTGCCAGTTATACCTCTGTTTTTAATCGTTTAAAATCTGACAGTATGTATGAAAGTGTCTCACAGCACTTTATAAATGTGTCCCAAAAGTAGACTCAGCCATACCACTTTGAAACTGGTATGGATTTGTAAGACAGTTTTGCACCGAAATTTGGTGCATTTTTCCGCATTGTACGATTCTGGCAGCACATGCCCCTGAATCTTTGGCACACTCAAAAGTGTCTTGTCTTGTGCAAATTGCGCCAAGTTTTGGCATACAATGGTTCATATATCTATAGAACAGGGCTATGTCAGTTTGTTTGGCTCAAGGCACGCCAAAAAAATGGCCTAGTCCTGTTCATACATGTCGCCCTAAATGTCTAAGTTGGGAATAACTTTTTCAGAAAAATATTTTCTAGCTCTGTCCAGTTTACTATTCCAGTTTGTTTATGAATTGCATTATTTTGTAGATTGAAAATGGCTGCCATACCAGTATGTCTTATTCAAATTGATGTTTCCAGGAGAAACCTACTGTTGTTTGAGATCAACCAGGTTTGTGATGAAAATTTTCTTGCAGTTATTATACTGTATTATTTATACTTTGTCATTTAATCATCCTCGATACTGCAGACGTAGGCGGTCTGACACAACCTGACACAACCACTGTATGCATGCTCCCTAATAAAATATTAAGTGATAAACAAGGGTACGTGAAGGTTGAAGTCTTTTCATCGCTAACCGCACTGCTACACATTGCGGTGTCCTTGGCCAAAGAGTGAAGTTAGGAATATAGGTCATCATGTAACTGAAAATGTAATGTTCTAGCATCCAAAGCAAAGAAAAAAGACTTTTTCAGAAGACAATAGGTTTGGTGGGCTATGAAGAAACTCAACATAGCTGCAGGGCAGGAAGCTTCTTAAATAAGAAATCCTCTTATACGGATCTTTGCTATATAATTGGAGAAAATAAGCTCCTCTGCAGAAATACTTATATATGTGTGTGTGTCTCAATGCCCATTTGCAGCTCATGAAGAATTTTTTCAGAAGGCACTCATAGAATCCATTGCAGTTACTCAAAATGTATCAGTTTAATGAGATATTTACTAACTTTGCAATGACAATGTAATCAACTATGTAATGTAATCAATAGTCAACAATGTTGTATGGTTTTATCTTATTGTGTCATCCAACCCATCTGCCACTGCTGCTCTTCTTCCCATGGTCAGGGCCATCTTTTCCATTGGGCACACTAGGCAGTTGCCCGGGGGCCCTACAAGTATGGGGGCCCCAGGTGGTATATGTATGTCAAAGTCACAGAAAAATTCCTTTTAGAAAATTAAGTATCTGTATGGATTTGGAACAACAAACTAATCACTGACCAAGACTAAACAAATCCAATCTCTAAAATATAACTTTTAATAAATATCCATAAAAAATGCAGCACCACCTATAAAGACTACACTAATTAACATATACACACTATCCCTACCTAACGTCCCTACACTTATCCTAAGATAGACCAAGTAATCGTCCCGATAAGGACGGCCTAGTCTCTGTCGACTCACCCTATTAACTTCCTTCTGTGTCCCTATCAATCCACCACAAGCATTAGCGTGTATATATTTCTGTACAAGATTTAAGGGTAAATTAATTCAGACACAGTTCTCACTATTCCTATAAAACCCCCTAATTAATACTCAAGGGGATCAAATATCAGGAACAGCCCAATTCTCTTACTTATACTTTAGGTGGATATAGATTCTTCCACATACAATTGTCACTGTTCCTATGACACCCCCCACCAATAAATGCTCGTAGAGATCAAATGATATGAACAGCACACTTTTTCCTTTCAATGTTAGGGTAAATATCTATATATATGCAGTCCGTGTAGGGAACATAAGATACATCTATCCGATATCATCTCAAGATACATCAAACCTCATCCTCGACGCGTTTCCCCCCTCCATATTCTGGGGTTCATCAGGAGGATCTCACAGTGGATGTCACTTTGACTCAGGATGGTAGTCTCCTCGATATATTGATCAAAAGATATTTACCCTAATATTGAAAGGAAAAAAATTGTGCTGTTCACATCATTTGATCCCTACGAGCATCTATTGGTGGGGGTGCCATAGGAACAGTGATAATTGTATGTGCAAGAATCTATATCCACCTAAAGTATAAGTAAGAGAATTGGGCTGTTCCTGATATTTGATCCCCTTGAGTATTAATTAGGGGGTTTTATAGGAATAGTGAGAACTGTGTCTGAATTAATTTACCCTTAAATCTTGTACAGAAATATATACACGCTAATGCTTGTGGTGGATTGATAGGGACACAGAAGGAAGTTAATAGGGTGAGTCGACAGAGACTAGGCCGTCCTTATCGGGACGATTACTTGGTCTATCTTAGGATAAGTGTAGGGAAGTTAGGTAGGGATAGTGTGTATATGTTGATTAGTGTAGTCTTTATAGGTGGTACTGCATTTTTTAAGGATATTTATTAAAAGTGGTATATGTATGTCCCAGGAATTTAACTGTTTGTGTGTTTTTAGGATGTGAATACAGTTAAAAACCATGGTGGAGAAGGAAGCTAAAGGCTCCCTACCCTGCCAATTAGTCTTATAGGCTGCATGCTAGTGGTGCCCAGACATAAGTGGTGTGATAATGAGTGTGCTTTGGAGTGGCTAGAGGCATGGCCTAGTGTGATGTCATGTATTTGGGCAGTGTCTTGCCCGGGGGCCCATAATGCTGTTAAGACGGTTCTGCCCATGGTCATTCTCCTACTGGCCATCCCGCATTACATTCTGCCTGCCATCATTCTCCTTCTGCCAGGACCTCTAGTGTTCAATGACTCTGGCCTCTTAAAGGGCTAGTGCATGCCAAAGTTCTTGATCCTCAGCTAATGTTCGTCAACCAGGTCATTGAAGGATCTATCTCCCATCATTTGGTTCCCAGGTGTCTGAAGTGCTAAGATGTTCTACTGTTCTGACCATCCATTTTCGGGTACAGCGTGTTTCTTTATCACGTCTGTTCATCTACTGCTTGTCCTAACTATTGCAAGAGAACTCTGCCTGTCTTGACTTTCTGTGTGTCGATTATTTGTGAGTGAATTATGAAGGTCCAAAATTCGACCAGTTATTGCTAATGAAGAATATACTGAGGGATGCGACCTGGTGATTCCCTGCATAGGGTTAGAGGGTGAAAACCTAGGAATTTCTCCTCAGTTTAGCCTTAAACCAAAACGGTTATAACCCAAGGGATCCATATTTGTCCAGCCATGCCTTTTGTCATGTGGCTGAGCACAATGCCATTTTATTATAGAGGCTGTCTTTGCAGTTGTTAAGCAATCCATGGAAAGCATTGGTCCTAGCATAGGTTGCCACCTTGTCCTTTCCCAGTGGTGGTTTAGACCAGGTCTTCTCAAGCATTTCCTACTGAGGCTTCACTAAGATATAATGATGCCTGAGTCACACCTATGATTAAACTTCATGCTTAAAGGCAACCTGTCACATAGTTTATGCCCCCCTTGTGAGGAGCAGCAAAAGCAGTTCAACCTCGTTTCCAGCACTGTTCCCAAATTCGTAAGATGCTGGAGTTTTAGAGCATTTCCCCCTAAAATCTTATTCATGAGCGGGTTAGCCCCGCCCAAAAGGTATCCCCGCCCCCTGGCAGTTACTCACTTTTTCACCTATTCAAAAGTAAAGGTTTAGCATTTAGGGTGGCAGGGCAGCCCAGGGGGGCGGGTTTAAAAAAAAAATGACTTTTTTTCGGCCAAAAAAATGCAGATTTGAGCATTAAAAACTGGGAAAATAAAGCATCTACAGAAAAAGGGACACAGCGCTGGAAAACAGAGCTTGACACAGCTTGTGCTGTCCTCACAAGGGGGGCATAACCTATTGACGGGTTTCTCTTTTAAGAAAAAAATACTAAGCTGGGGGAAAATTCCCAAATTTGCGTCCTATTTCCGCTAAGAAGAGGAGCATTCTGGTACATGGTGGTCCTATTTAAAAAAGAAAGGAAATTTAGGGTTTTGGTGCAGTTTTCCCATTTAGTGCACCTTGGATTGTTAACCTTTTTTAGCTTAAAGCTGTTATACAATTTCCTAATATACTTTCTGCATCAGTTCCTCGATTTTTTAGATCTTTTTTTGCGTCAATCTGGGGGGGGAAAACCATTTTTTATTTTTTTCTTCCAGTGTTTAAAAATTGGTCCTGAGAAAGCAATAGAAAAACAGGAACACAACTTAGTAGGGGATGTTCACATAATTTTCCCAAAAAATTCCCCGCATGGTTTTACAATGGACTCCATAGTTTACAATAGGGCATTGTAGATTTTATTTTCTGCAACAGATTCAAAATGCTGCAGAAATGTCACATTAATGCAAAATCACATTGGCTGCCACTGTGACTCCCGAAACACCTGGTCTATTAGGTCACAATTAATGGTCATTAGATTCATTTTCCGGGAAAAGCTCAGAACTCTTGGCTGCCTTTCAGGGCACAGAATGATGGAATGTGTATCAGTTAAGGCAGCAGCAAAGGGGGGACAGAACAATAAAGGGGTTGTCTCACAACCAATTCCTCTTACTTTAGCCTGTTTTCTCAGTTTATTTTTAAATTCAGGGGGAGTTTACTGGCTTTTTTGGGCTCTAGGCCCGCAAATGAGGCTGAGGACACTCTGTAGCTACAGCGACCAGTGCTGGACCCACAGGGAGATTGAAAAGTCTGTAGCTATAAAAACCCCAGGAGGTGCGCCCCTACAATAGGGGATATCTAGGATTAGGTAAGACCCTGTTAATGGATGTATATTGCAAAGTGATTTACTTTTGTGAGAGCTTTAACATGAAAAGCAATCCTTGTAGTAAGACAACCCCTTTAACGCATTCTTTAAACCTCTGAAAAAAGAAAAACCTAATTTTTGAAACCAGCTTTGTTCCAGCGCTGCTACCACTCCCAGTGCCCATATTATTTTTAAAATTTAAGGGTCTTTTTTTGCTGCAGCATCATGCCATTCGTTTAAAAAAAGGGCTGTGACCCCCATGACTCCTAAAAAGGTCACAGATGTGGATTGATGTCATTGGCTGGAAGCAGCAGCGGCGCTGGATCGGAACAAGGTAACTCACATTTGAAGGGCTTGCCCCAAAAGCCCCGCTGCTTTGGGCTCCCTACCAAATGATGTCAAATATCTCTTGTGATATTGCACCTTTTTGGCCTCAGTGATTATAGGGGAAGGGGACTGAGGCCAGGTTGGTAACAGAACATCACAGGGGAGCAGCCCCCCACTCCCGGAAAAAGGGGGTTTTCGGGTGTTTAATTTTTTTTTTTTGTTTTTTCATTTTAATCAACCAGTCAACAGTTTTTTAGAAGAACAGACAACCCCTTTAACATTACTTTTTTATGATGTTTAATCATAGTTGCCAACTTTTAAAAAGTGGAAAGCGAGATTAAAGAGGGTAGCGCCCCCACGGAAAAAAATTTGCAGGCACGCCCTCTTGTTGCTGTGCCAAGCCTAAAAGGGCCCCCAAACCTAAAGCTTAAGGGTTTGGAAGAAAGCCAGGTAGATCCCCCCCTCTTGCCAGGTAGTGCCCCTTTTTAGAAATTAGTAGCCCCCCATACCCCGGTTTTCCCCCTTTAGCCAGGGGGGGCCCTTTTTAGCCAGTGGGGCCCCTTTTTTTAGCCCGGGGGCCCCTTTTTTTATAGCCAGGTGGCCCCCCCTTTGTGTAGCCCCGGTTTCCCCCCTTTGTTGTGCCAGGGGGTTTCCCCCTTTGTTTAGCCAGTGTTCCCCCCCCTTTGTTTAGCCCCGGTTTGCCCCCCTTTGTAGTAGCCCGGTTTGCCCCCCTTTTTAGAAACCAGGGTTTCCCCCCCTTTTTTAGCCAGGATGCCCTTAGATAATAAAAAAATAAAAAAAGCCCTTACCCCACCCGGCCCCCCCCCCCTTTGCAGGTTGCCCTTAGCCAGGTGTAGCCCCCCCCTAACCAGGTAGTGCCCCTTGCAGCCAGGTAGAGCCCAATTTGTAGCCAGGTAGAGCCCCCTTTTGTAGTAGTCAGGTAGAGCCCCCCTTGGTAGTAGCCAGGTGTTGCCCCCCTTTGTTAGTGCAAGTTGTTGCCTCGGTTGTTATAGCCAGGTGTTGCCCCCTTTGTTATAGCCAGGTGTTGCCCCCTTTGTTGTTGTAGCCAGGTGTTGCCCCCTTTGTTATAGCCAGGTGTTGCCCCCTTTGTTGTAGCCAGGTGTTGCCCTCTTTGTTATAGCCAGGGGTTGCCCCCTTTGTTGTAGCCAGGTGTTGCCCCCTTTGTTATAGCCAGGTGTTGCCCCCTTTGTTATAGCCAGGTGTTGCCCCCTTTGTAGTAGCCAGGTGTTGCCCCCTTTGTAGTAGCCAGGTGTTTCCCCCCTTGTTGTAGCCAGGTAGTGCCCCTATAGATAATAAAAGTAAAATAATAAAAGGCACTTACCTCACCAGGCTCCCTCCAGCACGGTCAGCTCCGGACATATCCCGGCTGATCTCCTCAACGTCGCAGGGGGAGTGAGTGCAGGCGCGCGTCACACCCCCTGCGACGCTGATCTGTATGTACAGCGCACACCCATGCTGTAGATACAGGCGAAGAAGGGTAACGATCCCTCCTACCTTCTCCCTGCGCAGTGAGACGCGCTGGGCGGGTGAGCAGCCGCTGCACCCGTCTGTGGGAACGGCCCGGCGGCGCCAGAGTAGCGCACCAGCGCTACTCTGTCGCCGCGGTCATTTAAAGAACCCCCGCTGCCTGCTGGCATGTATGTGTTTTATGTAAGCCAAAACACTCAGCCTGGCAGAGACTTCTCGAAGATTTGAATTTGCTGGTGAATTTGAATTTGCTTTTTTTTTTTCTTCATTGTTGGTTGAAATCTAAATTTCTTCGTGAACTTCAGTGTATCCACATGAAAGATTGTCTGCTGTCGTGTCTCTGTCATGAATATTTGTGACTAGCCACTGTATGAACAGCACTGTAGAGTCCATAATGAGGTAAAGAGCTGGTTGCTATAGTTTCCTTCCAAGCACTGTGTCGAGATTACTCACCACTTCCTAGAAAAACGTACCCCCCGCTTTTGTCTGACTCGCACTGGAGGGTTCTGAATCAGCGTGTGACCTCCTCCCCACACACCCAGGGGCGAGTGTCTTCAGCGTAGGTTCATTTCATTCAGCTGCCTCTAGTCTTTAAGCCATAACACTTCTTGTCGAAACGTGATAACACTGGCACCTTCCCTCCAGGAATCATTAATGTCTCCTCCACATATTCCATCCAAAGAGCTCATCTATATGCTTTCCACACCGCGCCGAATGAGCAGGAACACACTTCTGAATGCATTATAGGATACAGAGCCTCCTTATGCCATTTAATCACACTTATTCATTTTTTGGGAAGCTGATTTGTTACCCAAAATGCAGAAGAATTAAAAAAAAAAATGTTTTAAAAAAACTAAACTTCTTCCCCCAATTATTTACAAAATGATAAAAATAAAAAATATACCCACTATATCATTCCAAGCTGTTTTCTGGCCACCATCTTCCTCTCCTTGGCAGTCAGGACTAAAATTCTTGCTGGCACCAATGGCTTTATACCACCAGCCAGGCGACTGCGTGCCAATGCCAGATTTCCACAAAACCTTTGTGGCCACCTGCAGGTTATTGAGGTCATATCTCTTTTTTTTTTTTTCCTCCAAGTAATTTCAGCATTCAAATTTAGATAATCACCGCACATGGCAGCAAAGCATATGTTGCTCATTGACTTGCACTGTAAAAAAAAAAAAATACATTGCGCACCGGGTTTTGTTGCTGTAGCAGCTGTATGGAAAAGGAGAATGGTCTATAGAATAAAAATAAAGTATGTCGACATCTGCTGCCCCAACAGATTCCAAATGATACATTAGTACAGTGTAATTGTCATGTGTATTTTGTATTGGAAAACACACAGAAACCTCTTTTAACACGTGTCCTTGTTTTCAAGGGGAATATGCAACATAGTTGACATTCACTTTTTCTTTTTCTATGCAATGTTCTGTTCTTTTTTTTTCATCTGTACATCTATTTTGTAAAGTGCTGCAGAATCTGTTGGCGCTATATAAATAAGGATTATTGTGTGTTTTTCACATGTATTGATCAAAATGTAAGACTGTCTTTGTTACCCATAACAACCAATCAGAGCTCAGCTTATTTTTCCAGAGCACTATATGAAATGAAAGCTGAGCTTTGATTGGTTGCTATGTTTAGTGTAGAGGAGTGCACACTACTAAATGTATTTGGACACCTGGGGCTTTGTAAAGTGTTGTTGTGTGTTCTCGGTGCATGGAAAGATATGCAGCGTGTTGGTGTTAAATGCTGAAAAGCTTTGGCCATGTTCACACGGCTGATTTAAACGCTGGTTTTGGCACAGTTTCCGCACCCAAAAAGCCCCCAAAACACCCCTAGTTCAATTTCATTGTTTCCTATGGAAAAGTGTGTCATAGTTCATACTACTTGGTTTTGAGGTGGTCTTTCTGTGTATTTTCCGCGCCGTTTTTGGCGCTGAAAAAGAAGTGCCATGTCAATTCTTGAAGCATTTTCAGCACTGAAAATCCTGAAAGGAATCATTAAAGAGAGCTTCAAAACCTCATCCACCAGTGTCGTGGTTTATTTGTCAAGGTGTTGATGTGGTTTTCGGCATGGTTTTATTTAATATTGTAATTTGATCATATTAAAAATCACATACATTTTACATTATATATATAGTATGTATACCAGTATATAAAGTTTTTTTTGGTATACAAACAATATATAGTAAAGTATATGTGTATATATATATATATATATATATATATATATATCAATCATGTAATTTTATAATAACTGCACTGAAAAACATACATCTTACAAACCTTGTCAAATCTTCATCTGAAAACTGCTCCTTTGAGGCACTTCTCAGACGAGGTTTTGACATTGATTTGGGCACTGAAAATTCAGAGTCCAAATCAACCATGTGAACATACAATTAGAGCAGATTATGGTTGACTACGAGATTTGAGCGGGGCTAGAGGGTATAACAGATCTGTTAATTAGGATTTTAGTCAGTTTCAGCTGGATTTGTTCCTGGTAAACTCAGAGTGGAGCAACCCAGGTTCTCCACCAGTTAAGAACCAGAGGATTTCTTTTACCCTCCTACCCAAGAAGACCAGAATTTAAAAAAAGGAAAGATTCCCAGACAAGTAACAGATAGAGGTGTGGCAGAGATTCATGAGGTCAAAAACATACCAGAGTAGACCTCATGGCTGTCGAAGCCTCGTAGCTGCTGGCCTACCTCAACAAATAATTATAATTATTATAAATATAATTATTAGAAGAAAAGAATAGTTTTCCAGATTGCCTGGCGTTAAGAGGACTCCTTGCTTGACTAATCTGGATTTGGGACTGAAGTTTAAGGCACCACTCCTGCTATGGGCTGTTCAATTGTGAAGAAGAGCATTGGTGACTGGCTTTGTGTACAAAATCTTTCTTGCAGTAAAAAGACTGTCTTATTTGCATCCACTCAGTCTCCTGCCTTTTCTTTTGCAGCTACATCAAGGACACCTCAACCACAATCATGGCAGGTAGGCTTACATTTACAGAGTGTCGCAGGGGAAAATACTGGAGAAACAACACCTACACCTGTAACCTCAGACCCCCTCTTCACTGATGTTCCCAGGAGAGCATGAGAGGTTTGGGTGAGAACCACCGTGATAACCACAACTTAGTACAACCCCCGTCCTTTCCCCTGCCACCTCTAGGCAACAAGGAAAGTCTTACTGCTAGGGAGTTTTCATATACAAGGCCCATCCTGTTTCCATAGTTGCCACTGAAAGTTGCCAAATGGCAGCATCTGCCAATCATATGGTCACATTGTAGAAAAACGCATATGTTTAATGTATACATTTTTTACTCAATGTTGTTGTAGAGAACTGTGTAGATTTCTGCACTATTCCATACTTATTTTTTTTTGGGGTACTATACCAGCTAAACAGAGGCAAGGAAGACGCACTTTTGGCTTCCCTTGGGGCATTTACTTCTGTGGATATATACTTTGGGAGCTTTCCTGGCATATACACTAAAGAGACATTACAAACATGATGTGTACCTAGCCTAACCTAATCAGACTCCTCTCTCCTGGGGCCATAATTACTAAAGCATTCTGGGTAACAGAAGTCAGCTATACTAGTTAAAGGGGCACTTCCACTAGAAAGCAATATTTTTGTTAAAACCAATATTACTAGAAAACTATTTTTTTGGCATTTTTTTATTTTTATAATCTTGTCCTTTTCTAGCTGTGATTACCAAAGAGAGAAAACTCTTGAATTGCAGGGCAGATTAATCTCATTTATTTTGGTTGTATTATCTCTATGTAGTTCTTAAAACAGTGGAAATGACTTAAGATGCTCTATTGTTTCTGGGCTAGGAAGTAAAAAGGGAATGAAAAGAATAATGCATCAAAGGATAAGGAAGGGGGTTTCTTCACACAGGTTATTGCTGATAAAATTTAACTTTCGACCAGAGCCGACCAGAAAGAAGGAGCATCAAGCAATCCCCTCACTGCTGTGCTATTAGAGCTCACATAGGGGAAGTCAGAGAGAGCCATGTACTTAGAGGAAAGTTAAAAAAAAATTATGAGAAGAAACAACCACCCAATTTAAAAAAAAAAAAATCATTTAAAAGTCGTATATTTCTGTCAATATGTGAAAAGAAAAAAAATGAACAAAGCAATTTATTTGAAAACGTCTTCATTTAGTTTTCCCTAACTGTTGAAAGCTGATCTTTGTAGTGAGACAACTCCGTTAAGCCGGTTGTTAAGGCCTCAAGTCGATTGTTAAGAGCTTAGCAATCAACTCCGGGGTCTGATGTGACCCAGCAGACTTGACATCCCCATGCCTTTCCCCACAGTGTGTTAGTCCTGAGTTCTAAATCAAACAAAAGTCTGTTTATGCAAGGGTTTAAAGGCCCCCAAAAATCCCAGGTTCAAGTCCTGCAACCAAACTTGTGGAACTTTTTTCTCTTTCTCATGAAAAACCCGATTTTTTTTTTTTTTTTTTTTTTTTTGGGGAGGAATGGTAAAATCTGCACTGTTTGACTAGTTACTAAGGAGTACAGAGGATAGGAATAGAATGACGGGGTTGAACCTCATTAGCAGTGATGTTATGTTTTCAGGGAAGGGGAAGTAGTGAAGTAGCTGCCCGGGGGGGGGTGTCTGAGCATGTTGGGTCCCCTAAGGGTGAGCTGTAACCCCATTTATCTCTGAGGGACAAAATATAACATAAGAAATTTTTTTATAAAGAATGGTGAAAATGTTTATTTAATTTGCTGCTTCCCCCAAACAATTTACTTGTTGGGGAAACTCCTTTAAAAGGGTTTTCCAGGCGTTTTTGTGATCCTTTTAAAGGATCCCTTTTACGGAAGCAAAAAACATCTAACAATTTTTTTTATGTGATTTAAATTGGTTAAATGGCAAAACCAAAACGCTGTCCAGGGAGAAGCGATGCGTTTTTCTTTTGCATCCTTTTTACAAGGTGGGGGGGCCGGGGCCAGCAAAACTAATGTTGGGGGGCCCCAAGGGGGGCAACATAAATGTTGGGGGGGCCCAAGGGGCCCTAAAATAAGGGAACCTAAAACTTGTGGAGGGGGGGGGGACCTTTTAAGGGGAAAACCCCAAACCTTTTTTTTTTTTTGGGGGGAAGGGGGGGAGGAAAAAATTTCGGGAGGGAAAAAAAATTACAAAGGGGGGACGGGGGGGGGAGAAATAAATGGGGGGAAAAAATTTCCAATGGGGGGCAGGGAGGGGGAAAATTAAAAGGAAGGGAAGGGGGACTGATAAATGAAGGGGGAGGGGGGCGGGGCAGTTGGCCCCGAGAGAGAGGCCCCACTTTAAAAAACCCTTAAAAGGGAGGTTTTTAAACGAGGGGAATTTTTCAAAAGGTAAAATTTTTTAATTTTGGGGTTTTGCTTCCCTTTCGGACTTTTCTTTTTGGGGGAAAAAAACCTCCCCTTTAATAAAAAGAAAAAAAAACCCGCAAAAAATTAACTAATTGGTTCCAAAGCATTGCTTTTTTTTAAAATTTTTATTTTTTCTTTAATAAAAAAAATAAAAAGTATCAAATTTAAACATACCAAGGAGGAGGGGCGATAGACTGAAATACATAGGGAAAGGGTTAAAAATTAATCAAAAGTCTAAGACCCATTGATTTTTTTTTGTTTTCCCAAAATAAAAAAAAAAAGGTGACCCAAAAAGTTCCCAAATCCCCCAAAAGGGTCCCAATAAAAAAAATTTTGCCCTTGTCAAGGGAAAAAAAATAAAAAAAAGCGAGATATAAACAAAATTCCAAAAAACAGTTGAAATCTAAAAGGATTTAAAACCCGGCAGGAAAGAGTATTTGGTCCAAAAAGCTCTTGGGGATGGAAAGAAATTTGCTAAAATTTACCCACGACTAGGAAACTCTCCAATATAGAATCTGGAAAAATCTCTGGAAATGCAGCCAAAACCTACAGAAGCCAACTGTACACAGTAAATATTTTAGCAAAACAGAAGATTTTTTAAAAATTAAAAAGTGCGGGGAGTGAGGAAAAAAAATCAAATCCAGTGGTCAGAAAACTAGATTCTGCATCACAAAAAAAAACTTAAAATTTTTTCATTATATGGTAGTCTGTGCCCCCAAATAAGTCACCCAAATTGGGGGTTTTAAAAATTAATTTGCCATAAAATTTAATTCCTTTTTCACTTTTTGTGACCCCCAATGAGTTTCTGTGATGCTGAAGAGATTGTTGTATTGTGAAAAAAACCCGGGGGTTTTTTAAAAGGGTTTTTATATCTTAAATATTTTAAGGCATATTAGGGAATGTCTCCAGGGCCCGGGGGTTTTTGGGCCCCCGTTTTTGCGGTTTTGAAAGCCCGTTGAAAAAACCGCCCGAAAATGACCCAAAATTTGTGCTTTTAGGAAAAACCCCCTGCAGGGGGCCCCACTGCAGGGGTTTTCCCCCCAGGGGTTTTTTTCGCCCGCTGGCTGTCATATTTCGGGGGAATATAACCCCTCAATGGGAGGGTCTATCCATCACGGGGGAGAAAAAAAAGCCCCCCCCCCCCCCCCTTCCCCCCCCGCGGCCGTGGGGCGGCCGCAAAAAACGGAACCCCTTTCCGGGGGAAAACCGCCGGTTTTTTCTTTTGCCGGGGGGGCGAGCCTAAAGGTTTTGTCGCTGTTCTGGGCCTATCTCAAGAATGGGGACCCTAAAACTCCAGCAAAGAGTGATAAAGTGGTGGTTGTACAGTGAAGGCGACCGCATTCAACATGGCATGGCTTAGCATGCAATGCAGGCCAACAAAAAATTATCCTAAAATTTGGTCCATTTAGTGGCAAAAAGTAAGCTGACTAATTGAAGATGTAAATTTAGACTGGACAATCTATAAAGTGTCAGATTTATAAACACTATGGGACAGTTTTATCAGTATGTTTAATTTTGGGCTTTTTTAAACACTTAAAAGGGGTTTTTCTCACTACAAGGTTGCTTTTTATGTAAAATTTTGCAAAAAAAAAAGTCACTTTGAAATTATGTCCATTAACAGTGTCCTACCTATTCTCCCTATCCCTCTTGAATGGGCTGCATCAGTCCTCAGGTTGCTTGCTACGACCTGGCTTTCGCGCCTAGTAGAAGAAGTAAACATCCCTGTTTAAAAAGATCAAGAAAAAAAGGATGAGGGAAGATGAATCAAAAGTAGTGAGACAACCCCTTTAATTTCAGTTGTAATCACGGGGTTCCAATTGAGATGCTTATTAAAACCCAAAGTAAAATTTCCCCTTGACATCAATAGAAACTACCATGTGAAATTTTCAAGGAAAACCTGTTTGGGTTAAACAGTTATTTTAAGAGATAGGGGTCAACGTTTTTTTTCCGAGAATACACCAAAAAAATGGCACAGCCCTAATGGGACATGTTGTTCTAAGTTTACACCTTCTACTAGTTGAACTACTTAAAAGGGATGTATGTTTTTTAGTTGGGATTCACAGCTCTCGCTTCTCAACTTGGAAATGAGGGTGTTTCTTCCCCTCCAGGGGTGACATCATCCCCCCCTCACTGTTCATGTGGCCCGAGGGGCTCCCCCCCCCTCTCTGGTCCCCATGTCACTGTGTTTTCCTATGAGTTTTATTTTTTAAGAGCTTTTTCATTCAATCTAGGAGCAATCCCTTTTCCTCTAAAGCTGGGAGGAAGCTTTTGAACGGCCCAGATTCCCCTTCTATGCGGGATTAGGCCCCCGGGGAAAAAAGTTAGTTTTTATTGTAGAATCTGTTTCAGTCTGTTTTTTTGCTGGGTGGGGGGGAGGAGAAATTTCTCGACCTCTAACTTGAGTAGGCGGGATGACACAAATTGTACTTTTCCGATTGTGTAAGCCCTTCAGTTAATTCTGTTTCTTCTGCCTGTATAAAGTGAAACTGTGACGGTCCCTTACTCTGAGTCAGGGACACAGCTCCATGAATTCGACCAGGGGCTGTACAGAATGTAAATGAGCTCTCAGCTAGTGAAATGCAAGGAGGAGGGATCCGGAGGGATTCGACCAGGACTGGATATCAGTGTAAACAAAAACACAAGATAAGGAATACTGTGAATACAAGACAGCTTTGCTAATGAATCAATTGAAAAGGGTTGCTTGTTTTCACTGTCCCCTTATTCTGAAGACCATTTAATTAAATGATAAAACCCCTTTAATACCAATAATTGTGGCAAAATTGTGGCACACAACGACACAGCCTCTATTTCATTAAACCACACCCTTTTGATGAGGCCACACTCCTTTTGTTGGACAAGGAGCAGAAGAGTCTCGAAACTATCTGAAACACATAATAAATGTGCCATAAAGCATGTATGCCATTAGTTTTGGAACCAATTGTGCCACAACTCTGGCGCAACTGCCTTGATAATTTTCCCCAATGAGTGCTTAAAACTGTTAGGTCTAAGTTTATAAGTTTTAGACCATATTGATAAATCTGCCGCTATCTATTTATGTGGCAAAAAAATGCCATTGTGTGATTGGCACAAATGAATATCGCCTTTAAACCTTCATAAAAATAAAGAGCAACCATGGTTTCTAGAATCTGCTCCTAGTTTCTAATCAGCAGAAGACTAACTCCTGTGAAGGTGTCGCTGCTTCATTTCTGGTTGCCTCTTCTGGCTTTGACATATACTGGGTCAACTGTGTGGCTGCCTGCACAAGGGGCAGTGGACTGGAGCCAAGTTGGAATTTTACTTTCTTAGCGCCACTGGCACTTCATTATAGCAGGAAGCACAGCTGTCAGACCCCCAATGACTGGTGGATTATCCTGGCAATATGCCATCAACGCCTATCCTGAGACAACCGCTTATTGTTTGCATTACGTCTCATTCACACTTGCATGTTTTGACAAGTATCTGGCATCAGTATAAGAACAGAGAAATATTGGAAAGATGTGCGACTGTTCATGTTCTGAATCTACTCCTGGCTTTTGCTTGCAAAGGGTTTGCTTTATACAGGTCGGATGTGCTGCACATTCTCCGCAGCGTATTACAGTAGCAGCGAAGTGAATGACATTTTAGGAATCCAAAATTCTTCAAAAACACTGGTCCTGCCCTAATCTCTTAAATTAAAAATAACACTTATTTCTTCACAAGGATAAAATTAAAATAGCACAGATGAACGTCACAGTAACAACGCATGGAAGAGGTTCTCTCTGCTGACTAATTTCTGACCCTCCTGGATCTTGACATATTTTCAAGTACATTGAAAATAAAATGCAGGAATCTGATATATATATAATTCAAAAAGAAAAAGCAGCACTTCCTAAGAATAATATTGCGGGGTGCCAGCGAAAAATAAAGAAGACAGGCAAAAAGACTTCAGAAGTTCAAATATTTAAAAAGGGAAAAATCGCAGAACTCATTTGGAAAAAATTTGAAAAAAGTTTTGGGGGTTTTTTCCCAAAAGCAAACAGTTGGGGTAGATATGGCTGATAGATATTAGAAAACTTGGGGAAAAGATATAAAAAGATAGGGGCTAGAAAGATGGTTTAAATACACAGTTATGGATGACCCCGATATTTTAGTTTGGGAAAATGATCGATATATAGATAGTTTGGTTGATAAAATTGTTTTTGTAAAAGGGGTTTCAGAGGGACCGTAAAGGGACGGGAAAGGTATTTATCACGGGAGGTGGTTTGGCCTGGTGTTTTAAAAAAAACCCCCGGTAATTTTGTTGCCAGCAAACCAATATGTGTGAGCAGTTTTTCCTTTTTTGCCGGGTGGGTTTTTTTTATGGAGGGGCCCCAAGGTCGGGGTGGGACGGCCGCCCCAAATTATCCAGCCCAGGTTTTTACTGCCGGGTTAAAAGGCAGCTGGTGCAGGTATCAGGAGGTGTGTTTTGGGTTTCTAAAATTTCAAAAGTGTGTGCTGCCGAATTGTGAGGTTTGGGGTAGGCCTGGAGGCCCTTGAGCTACAAGTGGGTGAGACTCCCCATTTTATGTTTATTTGTCGCCGCCTGACAAAAAGGATTTGTTTTTTTTGGCCACTGTGGATTTATTTGCTAAAGAGAAGCTGTCTTTTGTTTTTTGCCGTTTTAAAATTTCCCAAATATATCTTTATTTATATAAAACTGACTCCTGCTCACATCCCGGGCCTTTTTTGCTGCCCCCAAACCAAATTTGGGTTTGTCTCGGGATGTGGGAAACCCAACCCCTGATGAGTCCCGTCTGCATGCCCTGGGTCAAGGCAGCGGGCCGGGGGGTTTTAAAAGTCAGAGGGGACAGCATGGAGGAGCTGTTAAGAAACCTGGTCCGGGCCCAGCAGCAGCGCAACAAGCCCACATGGAAACTGTGCGAGCCTCAGGAGGCCAACAAAAAAACCTGGTATGGAAAATGGCAATTTCTGTCTTAGACGTCAGAAACCCGAGAGCTGGTGGCCCCCCACGTGGGCTGGAGGGGCCCTAACGCCGGGGGGGAGGCCTTGTGAGAGGGAGCCCCCAAAAATGGGCCCACAAAGGCGGGTTTTCAAGGCCCTTTCCTTTATTTGGGGGTTCGAAGAGGGTGTGACCGGGGGGAAAAAAGAAGCTACCCCAAGAGCGTGGGCCGAAAGGGCTTTGCCCCTTTCCCCCATGGGGAAAACCCCCGAAGGCCCATTATGATCTGACCCTGGCACGATTTAAAAAGGGGTACAGAAATTTTAAAGGCTGAATTTTTGGCGGACTCTGGTGACGTTTTTGGGCGTCCCCGGGGCACCCAAAGGGTACAGGTGGGGGGACAGAATTTGGGCAAGCTGCCCCGGGGCCCAGATGTTTGTCTGTTCCCCACCGGGGCCCCCAAAAATGGTTAGAACCTGAGACCTGTACCCCTGTCAAATGGTTGAGCGAGTTGTGTTTGGGCCGTTTTGTGAAAAGCACTCCCCAAGTCCCTAACCCAAAGGGTGGGTGGGACAGGAGGAACCCCCCAAAAATCTGGAAGACCCGGTGGGGTTTGTGGGAGATATGTGGGGGGGTTTGGACACTCTTGAATGACTTTTGGGGGGTTTAAGGCAAACCCTTTTTTTGGGGGGGCGGGAGTGGGGCTGACAGCTCAATTTTAAGGGGTTTCCCGGTCCACTCGGGGGGGGAAATCCTCAGGCCAAGGTGGGTCTGAATCCGGTTAGGGGCCCAGGGGGGGGTGGGGCCCCTTTGTTGGGGATGTCAGGGGCCCCCGGGGCCTTTTCCGCCCAGTGTACGAGGGCACTGAGCCTATGGAGTGGTATGGGCCGACGCTGTTTCCCGGGTTTTCGCATCTGTATGCAGCGCTATACCCAAGCCCGGGGTAAAGGACAAACAGGTGTGCCCCTGTTTTGTGAAAAGGCACTAAAGTGACTGGACTCCTGGAAATCAGGGAGTTTGGTTTTCCGGGGAAGGGCCACATTCCCCATGTGCTTGTCCCTGGGGAAACAGTTGGGGGGGTACTCTGTACCACGGGACACGAAAACGTTACCCCGGGGGTCAGGTGCCTCGGCCCCGAACGGGGGCTTTTGTGTCACCAGTGTTGGGGGATTGTCAAAAATCTTTAAAGCACGCCCGTTTATTGTTTGGGGGGAATTTTCCCTTTTTCTGGGATCTTTGGGGGGAAAGTACATCACCTACCCCCCAGAAATGCCCAAAGGTGGCAGAGGTTATTATTATTATTATTTTTTTTATTTATTTATTTTTTTAAAACGCCCTTGATTCCCGGGCGCTGTAATTCGGGGGGTTTAATAACATTAAAAAGTTTAAACGAAATACAGTGATAAGGGATAATGACAATTGGTGACCCGGGGAGAGAGGACCCTACCCGCGAAAGGGGTTACAATCTAAAGGAGGGGGGAAAGAGACAAAGGGGGGGTGGGGCAGGGCAAGTTGTGGAGGAAAATAAATGAAAAATTTTGTGAAAGGGTTTTTGGCAAGGCCCGGGAAAAAATGGGTTTTCAGGTTGCCCTTTTTAAGATGGTGGAAAATGGGGAGAGTCTGTTTTGTTGGGGCGTGAGTTCCGGGGTTTTGGGTGAAGCAAAGGGAGATGGGTTTTGGAGAAAGGTTTGTGTAGGGCTATAAGGGGTGAGAGAGGGAGAAGGGTTGTGGGGAGGGAGGAGGGCCCTTGGGGGGGGGGGATATTTGGAAAAATTTGGGGAGAGTGGTTTTGGGGGGAAGAGGTCATGGAGAGCCTTGTAGGTCATGGTTTGTAGCTTGAAAAATTTAAATTTGTTGGGGAATGGGAAGCCAGTGAAGGGGTTGGCAGAGGGGGGGAGGGAGGGGTAGCGAGGAG